>DWLS01004540.1:0-13822 GCA_018246255.1 Pachliopta kotzebuea | reverse complement strand
ATATATATATATATATATATATATTTGCGAATATATATATATAAACGAGTGAAGCATGATGTTCACCTGATGATAAGTGTCTCGCCTTCCTGTAATAAAATATCGTTAGTAAGAATGTTTACAGTTCAGTCATTACGCTCCTCTCCGTAAGACGAATGGTCTTAAGTCTCGTTACTGCGGTAATTTTACTTACTGCTGTTGTGGTGGCAGATATGAATGTTATGCTGATATCTATTTGGATGTATTTGAGCGGCAGAGAGCTACTACCAATAAATTTACCTGCGAAGGCAAGCAACGTTTCGTGCAGTTTACAGTATTGTAAAAAATATTTACAAGGTATTCGTAATCAAAATACTACGGAGGATTTTTAATAGAGAATGATTTCACAATTGCAGTATCTAACAAAGGTGATCTACATAAGAATATTTAAGCTTGGAAAAGTTTTCTTACCAAATGCATGTAGATAAAAATAATCAAAATTAAAAGGAAATATTAATTAACGCTAGTGAACAATACAAGCTCATTTGTACAACGATCCATTAACGGTGAGAGCTTGTTTAACACGCCATACAACCAACGCATTTCAACTTTAGTGATGTTAACCCGAACTATACAAATATAAAACAGTTATTTGAGAAGCTCTTCAACGAGATCATGACATCGTGATTTAATGCAACTACCACTATTACAATTTATGTATCAGATATAATGATACTGTACATCCTTATTAATAACAATAAACTTTGTTCTCAAGGAGAACGTGACTATTTTATATAAAAGACATATCTAAAATATAAAGGCTCTAAAGTTTATTAAATTTTTAGATATCAACCCGAAGAGCTTGAAGCGAGATGCAATTCCCGGTGGGCATTTTAACTGTAGCTTTTATTGAAACGTGAAAGATAAAGTTAAGGAAAAAAGTTTGCGAATAGTTTCAATGGAGGAGACTGAACCAGAAATGAAGTAACATGCCACAAGACAAGTAATTAGGCAAGTCTAAAATTAAAAAATGTTTATTATTATATACCCCGGAATTTTTTCAACTATCTTTACATGATGAAAACATTTTACTATTTTGTATAACTCTACAAGAATAGGAAGTTTATTCTGGGAAAGATAATAATAAACTCATTCAAAAATATGGCTTCGGCAATACATTATACAAAATGAGTATATAATAATAGCACATAAATTATAATAACCACTATTAACATAGAGGCTCCAATTTTCATGACATGGTGGATAATTTCAAAATTGAATAATAGTTTTCCCTCTTCACTGTTACAGCTACTGTATTGGTTAACTTTAAATTTTTCATACAATCAACATATTTTATTAGTAGTTACTTAATTGAAAACTAATCTCAAATTATACAGTGTTTTTAATTTAAATTGAAAATGAAAAATTGTATCTTCTTAATACATTTTAAAACCTAACCCGGTAAACAATAAATCTTGACAATTTAATATTTTTTATGACATAATCTCTATATAATATAAATATGGATGATTTAAATTGTTAATGAACAATAATCTACCAAAATATTAAAAATATTTTGAACTTTTTTTGTAGTGGTTTATGTATCAATAGGAAGTTATATATTCTTTTAATAATAAATAAACTATTTCATTATTTACGTAATAATGTAATATAAATGTAAACGGATAAAGCTTCCAATGACTATTATTAATAACTTTCTCTGCGGTTGAGAAACAAATTATAAAATCTTTAAATGAAACACAGTCTTTTCAAATAGCAAAAAAATTCAGTAAATAGTTAATGGTATATACTAAACATAAAACTAAGCGGTGATGGTAAAGGTTACGTCAGTGCTGCTTTTCAAATACATTGACTACGAAGCGCAAGTTGATTCGCTTAGCGTAACAAAAATATTTTATTTTTCAACACGTTACGGATACAAAAATACTTTTTGCATCTACATAAAAGAAGATCTATTTTCTACTCAGGGCCTGTTCCTGACGTGTGCATACATACTCGTATTCGTAAAATATTCGTACATCTGCATACCAATGTTTATTGCGTTTTTCCTTTTAAATGTACGTTGCGTTTGTTAAAGTTTTTTTTTTCTTTGTATACTCTACTCTACCTTTGTAGTTGGATTTTGTAGATCAAACCATTTATTGAACATTCAAGTGCATTTCTGGAACAATGCACAGTTGAAAAACCTTTTGATTATTATTACACGTAAAGTTCTTAAAAAATTACAAATGTGGCGATGATGTTACTGGTGGTCCAATTTATTTAAACGAGAAATAAAATATATGTGTAATGTATGTAACTAAACAAAGCTTATGCAAAATAGACAAATTACATTCGTGAAGTTTTCGATATGAATTAGATTATTGCCAATAAAAATTATTTTAAAATGTTTGGGGGTACTGTTTAATTACAGAAGAAAAATCGATTGCTAATTGAATGTTACTAAAGCTAAAAAATTAATAAATGTTCTTATTCAACTACTGCCAAAAGGCATCTTGCCAAAATGGTGAAGTCATGAATCTTTTGTGACGACCAACGAATAGAATGAGAGACTCCGTGTGAATTATTAACACACCATTAATTCTATTCTAAGGCCTGGATAGATCCCGTGTGTTCCGTATCTACACTAAAATAATGCTCCTCATATTACAATATACAATACTGATATATTCGATGACTAATCATTGTCTTTTAATCACGGCAGTTTAATGAAATCTATTTGATAAAATGATATGATCTTTAAAAATTTATTGATCAAAAATTTATTGTTAGTATCATTATTAATGTCTCGCTAAATATTATGTTTTTATGTGTTTAATATATCGTAATTACGTTTAACATATTGTAGTGAAGTAAGTAATAAAATGAAGTATAATTCTATAACAATATCGGTCAACAATCAACTTTTGTAATAATCATAAAAATCTAAAGTTAAAATAATAAACATCGCAAAGACCAAGGTAAAGATGAAAGTATACTAATAATACCATTACAATTATATATAACGAAAGTTTTGTTACAACCCTTTCATTGATGACATTCAAATCAAAAGTACGAACCATACACAAAACGAGTTGTTTTTCCAACCATACACAAAACACCTTGATTGGATGTATGTAAAATGCGCCGGTTTTAGTATAATATTTTTACGCCTGCAATCTGTCGATACGATAAAAATATTGACCGGAATTCAAGTTGTGAAATGAATTAATTATACACAGTTAAGTACCATGTTTAATGATTGAAAAAGATTTATAACAATACATAAATATTGCGATATACGCGTAGTCGAATATACTGTAATCTTATTAAGAATGTTCAACGATTAGTAAACCCATTGCTTTTCATTATAGCCTGAGAATACTAATTGATATGCTAAATGTCTTTTCTGACATAACCGATAAGTAAACGATTATTATTATCAATAATATAAAGCATCTTTATCAACTTTTGTTGTTCCAAGAGGCCTACAGCTTAAATAATTTGTTTAAGGAACAAAAGGTCGTGATATTGATTTAGAACCCAATTAATTAACGAAAAATATATATGTTGTTTGTAGTATAACAGAAAATTAAAATTCTTTTCAACTTATATTTTGAAACTTGCATCATGTGACTTGTTTCGTCATCATCATCATAAGGCTGCGGCAATCTACTGCGGGACATAGCCCTCTCTCTAGGAACGTCACTTATCCCGGTCTTCGACTATACGTATCCAGCCAGGCGCCTTGTGCAGATCATCATACCATCTAGCCAGGAAGCGTCCCGTGCTGCGTTTGACCTAACGCGGTGTCTACTCTAAGACACGTCTACATCAGCGGTGGTTACTTCTGCGGAATACGTGACCAACTTATTGCTACTTCATTTTGCATTTACGATTGTTAATACATGACTTCTTTAAAAACATTATTTCATAGTAAAAATACGTTTATGAATTTTTTAAATCAATAGTTGTACGTTATGCGGTCGTCATCATCATTATCATTTCAACCGAAAGACGTCCGCAGCTGGACATAGGTCTCTTGTAAATTACCCTACAAACGAGATTACAAGATGATTTTGTGCTTTTTGAATCCAATGGCTCCCCTCGACTCTTTTCATATCGTCTGTCCACCTAAGAGGTTATGCGGTCAATGATACTACTATCCCATGCCATCGAATGTTAGATAAAACTCATCGCGATCAATATCAAAAGCTTTATATTTACATAAATAAAATATAACATAAAGAGTAACGGTATGTTGTAATATTTTTACCTTTTTTTAGATGGTTTTGTTATAAACGCGACGTGGGAACATCTCCATGTGTTTCAATACATCTATTGTTTGCTTAATTTAGGTACAAGCGTTAAAGCATTGTTTGTTGCCCGAAATTATATTATTTTTCAATTTGTCGATGGGACTGTTTGATTACGTTCTTTCTTTCGCAACGGTTAAAAAGCATGTAACAAACATTCATTTTCTATTATTACGTTTCGTTCCACTAATGTAAGATGCTCTATTTGAAACGATTTGTGACAGGCTTAATTTCACTCAAATATGTTCTAAAAATAGTATTTATTTATTTATTTAGACACACCATTAGCAATACATACAAAACATTCATACTTAAAATTAACAATTATAAGAATAGTAACTAGCATATAAGCCAGTTACATGGCATGTACAGCAATCTCTTAAAACACTGACATGTTAAAGCAATCCTATAAAAATTTGGAAAAATTGGTTAAATTTAGATGTAAACAAAACGACAAAAATATACTTGAAATAAAAATTTTAAATGACATTAAAACAAGAGTCATAAATTTAATATTATACTATTTTATTGGAGGAAGACGAAAAGTTATTAAACAAACGTTTCATTGAACATGAAGCTTGGCAAGGTATTTTTTTTTTTTAAATAACATGTTCCTCAATTAATTCTTCCTTTCATCAGCATTTAGTCCCAAATTGCAATAACAACCACTCAATTCACACTTTTTATAATCAAATTAAAAAAGTTTTTATTGTTAAGAAAATAAAATAACAAAATAGCAATTTAAAATAAAAGTAACAAATTAACAGTTAACAAAAAATAAAATAACAATTTGGTTTTCGTCCGGAGGTCTCAACTGATATGGCTATCTTCTCCCTTTCAGCAGATTGTTAAATATTATGTCCATCAAGGAACAAGCATGTACGCCTGGTTTTTGGACCTTGGTCGTGCTTTTGATATTATAGACCATAAAGTTCTGTGGGAGAAAATGGAGCATACAAATGTTCCTCCTGGTGTTACAGGGCTTTTAAAGTATTGGTATACTAACTAGATCAATAATGTCAGGTGAAATGGAGTTATGTCACAAGATTATAATCTCTTATGTGGTTTAGACAGGGCGGGCTCACTTCACCTGACTTGTTTAATTTTTATGTGAACGACCTAATCGTTGAACTGAGCAGGACCCCTGTTGGTCTAAGGTTAGGAGAACGATACATTAACAATCTAAGTTACGCGGATGACTTGGTCTTGCTCAAACCCTCGATCAAAGGATTAAGAAAGCTATTAGCTATCTGTGAAAGATATGCACTAGCTCATAGTTTAGTATATAACACCAAAAAGACTGAGGTTTTGATTTTCAGATCGGGAAGAGGACCTCATAATGTCCCTGAAGTTTTCCTTAATGGCTAAGGTGTTAGGGTGGTGGAGAAATTCAAGTACCTGAGCCACATCCTTACGCCCTATTTAAAGGACGACGCTGGTATTGAGCGACAGCGCAGAGCACTTTCAGTAGTTGGTAATATGATAGCCAGGAAGTACACAATGGCTAGGAAGGACGTTAAAAATAACCTGTTTCATACTTACTGTCAGAGTTTCTACACCTGTCAGCTATGGACTAATTATACGAAGAGGTCGTTGAATGACATCCGTGTCCAGTATAATAACATATTTAGACACCTCATGGGATTGAGTAGATACTGCAGAGCTTCGGAAATTTTCTGTGAAGCAAGAATGGACACATTCTATGCCATTCAAAGGAAACGAATCGCGTCATTCATCTCCAGGCTGGGCAGGTGTGGAAACTCGATAATTAAAGAATTAGCAATGAGACTGAACTGCAGTCTTATGTATAAGCGATAGCTAAATATTGCTGCCTAGCCAGAGCCTCAATTCTTCAGTAAATATTTTAACTGTTACTTTATTTATTTTTTTCTGTTTAATAATTTTTTAATTTTTTTTTTTTTGTGTAAGATTATTTTGTTTTTATCTATATGATTGTTTGATTAATGTTACTATGGAGCAAGAGTCTTCAATAAAAGTTTATTATTATTAATAATAAAATAATTTTTCACTTAAAGATATTAATATTAAGAACAAATTTTCATTACCTTTGTTTGTGCCAAAAAACGTTTACATAATATAATGGCTTGAACAAATTATTAAGTACGTGCCAAATCATTTTGGTTATAAATAATTACGTTTCAATACAATTGGCAACAATTTGCTAAAATAGTGGTTAAACAGGTTTTAAGAGGATTACAATACACAATTGTGTTGACGTAACTACCATTTAAATAACAGTGGAATATTCATGCTGAGCTTTTAGTAACTTCACCGTGGGCTTAATGTCGCTTAAAAGCAAATATTTTAAGAAATATTGAAACGATATCATGTGTTGTTATACATCACCATCTTGTCAGCTTGAAGACGCCGATTTCTGAAGGTAGCCTTCGTACAAGGATCTCCACAGCGATAGGTGCTGCGTTGCTACACCCAGCAGTTTTCCGCTACAAAAAAATAAGGAACACCATGAAGACTAACATGTTCCAAGCAAAACAGAACATATTGATGAAAGAGAGAAATATATAATAATAGAAGTGTTATTTAATTACGTTTATTTTTCAACCATATTTTAAACTATTTTGTGTATATTCTATTTTATAAATGTATAAAATATGTAGTTACGTAAATCGTATAAACAATGTAATTTTTATCAATTTAATGATTTTCAAAACATTCAATTGATTCGTACTTAAACCGGTTTTCTGTGAGGTCTGAAGTTTTGACGTCAACTTACAAATTTAAATTAAATCTCAACAGTTTTGGGACGATTATGTTGTTCGATAACAGTTTCCCGATAACAATGGAGCTCAAAAGTAACTTAAATTTAATTAAGAAGAGTTTCGACAGTTGCCTCATAATATAGTTTTCCTTTCGTGATTTCTAAACACATTGAAGAGATCATGTTTGTGTTGATTTATTTTTTATAATTTAACGACAAGTATTTTTTAATTATATAAACTGAGATTCATGTACAATAATTGTTATTATTAAAAATCAGTAAACAGAGGTGAAGGCATCATTTTTTTTTGTTTACCCTGAGAGGCAATATTGAACATGCTGCGAAACTAATAACTATCCAATAAAAGTCTCAAAATCTTACCATTTAGGTAATTCTTTAGTACACGCTTAACGTAAAGTGCATTTTATTAAAACGAAACTAGCATAACAAAGTCATTTTGTTATATTACTAATCGTTGACAAAAATAGCTTGCAGAAGAAAAAATAAAAAAGTCTTTCGTGTGCTTTATGAATAAATTTGCGAATAGTGGAATTTGTTATATAAATACTTATTTATATTTTTTTTTGTTATTTCACTCACTTCTTTTTAAATAAAATACGAAGCATTCAATCTTCTAGTTTCTATTTCTGCCGCTAATGTTGTCAATCTTATTTACTCAAGACTGCACTTCTAGTACGTATCTTAGAAGAATGGTTTTGTAACGATGTACTCTTAAGACTTTGAACAGCATTACTGCACCACTGATTCACATGTAAATTCTTTTTAAATTCATTAGTAATCAAGTCATGGCTCCAAAAGCTTTCCTCCATATCAAGAAAAAACTATTTAAAGAGGCTTACTTTTATAACCCTTCTAAGAAGATCCCACTGTCCGTTAACCGGTACTTAAGATTTTATGATTTTAATATTTTCCTTCGTTCCCATATTTTCCATTTGTTCAAACAAAGCAAATAGAGCTTATCGTTATGAAACGAGTAAAGATTTTATACACAAATAGTCAAAGAACATGCAAGCGGCTAATACCCGTATGCACCATTTATTAAATTCTTTTACAAAATGTAATAGGGAAACAAAGTTAAGATGAAGCAAATTTTTCCGTCAATTTTTTCTTTGTTATACTTACATTGTATCTATAAATACGCACATGTCATGTCATATTTTACAGAATTAGTAATACATTGTTAGTAATGTTTACAATTTAAACAATACCATTTTTATGATTACGAAACACTAAACGTTTGTGAAAGTTCTGTATCTTCATTATCCGACTTTGATAAAAAATTCCTTTGTGAGATTGGTATGGTACGATTGTTAAAGCTTTCTACTAAGTATAAACAACTATGACGGAAGTATTAAAGATTTTTTTAATAACCAAAGTAAAATTTAAGTTCTTATTTATACAAAAAATTTATAGAAATTAGGATATACTATTTTTATTTCACATTACGATATAAAGATTGAATAAATAATATTTTTTGATGTAGATCGTCGACACAAGCAAGACGTCTTGTTTTGACCTATTGATACGGGGTACGCCCGCTCATAACAATGAGACGCTAGTTAGGATGATATACACTACACAACATTGTACTCGTCGCGTAGAAACAAGATGTTGTCTCTTTACCCCAGTAATTTCACTACCTACAACCTATTCTATACCGTACAATCTTAATATATGCACTGGCCTGTGTGAAGGTAGAAACAGGAGTGCCGAGGTTACCTACTTAGACAATCTCAAGCAACGGAGACCAGCCACCAACAAAATATGTTAACGCTAAACTATCCACAGAAACAGGTAAAGTGCCGGTAAGTCAAATTACACTTTTGCCTCTCTCTCCGTGAAAAAGCTAGAAGGCTAGGCAGACCTTAGTCTTGTAAAACGAAGGTCCCCGACTTGATTTCAAGTTCACATAATCTAGTATTAAATTGGTGATAAAAGTTTATAGAACCTATCAGACTAATTACAAATTTCATATCACAAAATTGTCACCATTGCAATATTTCTGTATTTCGGCCATCAACATAAGAGAGGCAGGGTATCTGGCGACCACGTTGATCCATTCACGACCTCCCTATCACTGAATGACATGTGAAATTGAGGTCAAGTATTAGCTTAAATCCTTGTACTTTTTTACATCGGATGCTTCTTTAAAAAATAATTTAGTAAACAAAAAATGGTCTGTTATTGGCACGAATAGGCGTCTTGCCAATATATTAAAGGCAATCTAGAGTAACGTAATCTGAATAGGGCGGAAGATTTGTTCAAATTATTAACACGCCATTAGTTTTCGCCGTTAATCTTCATTATGTTTATGGAAAATTGTTTAAACGACATAATAAATTTATGAGATGTCCACTTAAGACTGAAAACTGTTTTTATGATTCAGAAAACCAAATAGTTAGTATAATAGTATTTTAATCGTATTTAAATTATTAAACCAAATTCAGTTTTTTGAAATGTTATACAATGTGATTGTTAGGTATAATTTAGAACAGGATTAAATAATTTCTACAAATTAATCCATTTTGTTCGCTACTTTAGCAATGCTTAAGCCGACCCCGATCAACTGATATCATTAATTATATGTCTCTCGTTTGAGGCCATTGAAATAGACAAGCTTGTTTAATATATTCTTGATAAATTACTTTTTTATAACGTTATTTTTTATATATATTTCAGAGGACATAGATATATTTTAAATAAAAAAGTAACATTTCTTGTTTGGCATAAGCGGACATCTTTTCACAACAATATTACTTACTATAAGTACATATCGCAGCACCCTTAAAAAGATTTCATTATTAACACTCCTTTCGCCCTTTTCACTAAACACGTTCTACTATTATCTAACTCTCTTAACAAGTATATACTTAAATATACAAATACTGTACTGTAGTTTAAGGTTTTTAATTTGAATCTCTAGATACCGAAACATTCTTTGTGATGATACCATTTCATTTATTTTTGGTTCGTACACATCCTCTGTTTTAATCATGTCTTATGCCCTTATATCTTACGTGAACTAAATATAACCTGTATATTTCCAGTTCTGTCCGCTCTATTGAAAGCCAACTTTTCTCTTAACTTTACTTCTGCAAAAAATGCCCTTACGTGAAATGCGTTTCGCTTCAAGCTATTCAGCGGAATAGCTGAGAAGGCAGACTGCTTTAAATACAGTTTTTTATTACTGCTACCTATATTCGGCCCATCATCACGTGTGTAATGCAGCCTTGTAAAACATTTTTAAATTATTTTCTCAAGGTTTGAAATAAAATTAGTAATATTACCTCAAAATTAGTTTAACATATAACTTACTTTTTTAAGAAAGCTATGGGACAATATTAATCCGAGAAAAACAATAAATTTGCTAAAAAAATTAAGATTTAAAATACACAAAAACATAAACATAACATTTTATGTTTAAAGAACGACTACGAAATTTTGAAATTATAATAAGTTTTGTTTACTATAGCTTATTCTGTTTGCAGCATTATTTTTTTTATCCAAGATACAATAAAAATTAAAGATTTAAATATCGTGGTCTACTACTCGAGAAAGACTAGAGATATCTAAAAGTAAATCATTCACTATGTGGCTGAAATTCCTAACAAGTAATGTATAACAATATTATGTCTCGCTTAAATAAAATAATATAAAGAAAAAATTATAGTAAGAACGATATCTTAGAACTACACTTAGACACTATTATAAAGCACCACTAGTAATTAGGTTAATTCTGTGATCCCAATTTTGTACGATTATGTTCTGTGGAAGCGTAGATAAATACCTAAGCATACGTATACATACTTTCGCACACAAGCCATCTAATATTCTCTGCTATTCCACATATAAGTATTACTGTGTCGTCGTCAATTAACTAACGAGATAGTTAAAATCCAAATTTTCTTACCTAGAACCTTAAAAGAAAACAAATTATTTCGATTTAACTTTCAAGTATTAACCTTATTTTAAGACCGACAATGCTTAATTGAAATCTGTCGCATTAAATAGATTTATTCATTCTGCTTAACCGCATTAAGATCATAGCAAGGTTTTAATGGAATATAAATGGGCAATTCTCTATTTTAATATAAACCTATGCAAATTTCTTAGTTCTCCACGGGTTAATTACATTTGTGTGAACTTCGCAAATGGCAGTTACCCCTTTCCATGAAAATATGTATGATTTTACAAAAATGTACATGAATGTTTTGTATAGATACCTCAAATGGATCGCTGATACGTTATATATTTTACATGTGTATAATCGCTACATGCATAAATGTTCACTACTTTACTTGTGTGCAAACACGTATTATCCCTAATATAAGCTATGCATTTCATAATTACTTGATTAAGACATAACGTTTACAAATCGGCACTAACATTGTAAAGAATACATTGATAATATGTATTGCAATTTGCAATGGCAATATTATTAACACCATTAATATTTATAGTTCAGAAATTACTGACCTTTTCATATATAAGCTTTATAGAGTGCTTTCTTGGAAACTATCATTATCATCACTATCCGATAAACACCCACTACTGGACATAGGCCTCCCTCAAAGATTTTCACTTCGATCAGTCTTGCATTGTCTGCATCCAGCGGTTCCAGCGACTTTCACTAGATCGTCGGTCCACTTAGTGGGAGCCTTCCATTACTCCGCTTACCGGATAACTTCGAAAGTATAACTACATTTTAACGTTAATCTCATAGATAGTAAAAATTATTTTAAATCTTTGGATGTAAAAAAGAAACTATCAGTTTTAAACCTTTTAATTTCGATTACACAATGGAATGAACTAATAGTATTTTTAAAAGCATTGGTTATTAAGGCATTTACTCGAAAACTTTATGTTTAAAAAATTAAGTTACCGAAACTATTATCAAGATTTATTTGTCAATACTTATAGTTACAAATGAGAATGACCTGCAAAGTAACATTTAGACTAACAGTTGTGAACAATTATCTTGCTGAATAGGTGGATTAATTAACAAAGACATTATGTATTAAATTACAGGGAAATAGAAGAGAACAACTAACATTATCTTTTGTCTTCGATGAAATACAGTAAATAGTTGTTACTGAACTTTAAAGCATTTATTTATTTATTCACCAGATTACTATGGACCTTTTAACAATCGCTGTCAAATCAGGAATATAAAGGGGATACATAATTTTTAATCGTCACAAAATGAATTTCAAAATTACTTAGTAAATGGTAAACAAATTTGGGCGATTCTTTTGGATACACAGAGGTCACTTGTCGTTGAGGGAATTTGTATGAAGGAAGAATTTTTACGAACCCGCCTGTCGATCTGTTAACCTGAAACTTAACTCTAAATACTAGATCATTGTTTAAAAAATACAATAATTATCTAAATAAATACTAACGTAAAATAATGCCCACTTAAAGTATATTTTCTGTATCTTGTCTCTTGTAAATTAGGTAAATGTAATTAAATCGTTGTATCGAAACAATGTTTTTTTTAAATAGTTAAGTATTTTGTTGTCACAATTTGCATATATTTTTGTATACGAACACCGGTTCCTATTAAATGTTTTATACTCAGACAATCTGTTACATGATGAGACCACGGGTGAGCGTTTTCCCTCCTTTACGAGTTTACTTTTCTACGGTAAAATGTAAAACAATATTATTGTTTAGATAAAATATCGTCGAATTACTTTTAAAAACAATACAACACTTATTTTATATTAAAAAAACAATGCCAATTTAAGAATATTAAAAGATAATAATTATTTTAAATAAATTTTGAACTACCAGAGCATCGCTTTGTATTTATTGCCTCAAGATACAATATATATATTATATATAATATTTAATAACAATATCACTGTAAATGTATTAATTATAAAACAACAATAAAGATATAAATATTGTAATTAAAAAAGTCCACAAAAAATATAGCAGAACTCTGTTTAAAAAAAAAAGATTAAGATGTATTCATATCGACCCGTGAAGTGAGAAAGCCGGCTCTGGAATTGTTTTCAACTTACTTTTAGCGAACTTCCATCCAAAAGTCTTAATAACGTTGAGGGAAAACAAATCTTTTCGACTCAGCAGACTTCTCGGGTATTTTCGACTACTTTTAAATTAACTGTATCAATACCGCTTTTTATTCTCTTAACAAATACACAGCATCAAAAGAAAAAACTTTTGCAGTTCCTACATTTCGTCAATTTCTTTTTACGACAATAATAGCAAATTTCACACTTCCTGATTAACGAATGAGGAAATATGGACACCAAGTATTTAACTTCGTTTACTTCTGAATATTTAATTTTTTTACGAAGAAAACTATTAAATTAATGCATGCCTATGAACTGTTGTTTTAACTTGTTTTCTAACCTTCGTCAACACAATCTGTTCTGTAGTCTGCTCGCTGTTTATGACTGTAGATAAATCTTTAACATGAAAGCGTAATTAACTGCTCTTAAATTTACTATTTAAAGCTGACTCTCAAAAGATATAAACTGCACCGGTGGTAATTACTGTCTCTTGTTCTATGTTAAAGTTTTACTTTAAAGACATAAGCACATACTTTGAGAAAATAATTAATGAGACCTTCAACCACACATTTCATTACAACATTACATTATTTTATAAGACCTATTACTTTTTTTTTTTTTTTTTTTTTTTTTGGTTGTTGTGGATGATTTCGGCCACTTTTTTGGCCTGTGGCTTATACCCAGGGGGAGCGGCCCGCCAATATGGGGGTGGTGAAGGGGGGGGG
>DWLS01004539.1:0-13823 GCA_018246255.1 Pachliopta kotzebuea | reverse complement strand
CCGTGGTCCGCGTGCCCAGCATCAGATAAGCTGTATACGTCGTATTAGACGAGTCAGCGCTTTCATCACCAGAATATTTATACAGGTTCTTTATATAAAAAATAATATTTTTTTTATGTTAATCAGATATAAAGTGCTTAGATTATTATAACAATAAAAAACAAAAAGTAGTTTTGTATATAAAGTCGCGTAAAAATTTTCACGGAAATGAACATGGTTAAGTACAATCTTTCCTAGTTTCCAAAGACTGTCTTTTATGAATAATTTACAAGACCCGAATGTCCAACAATGGACGTCCATTGGTTTAGATGATGTTGATAATGAACCTTATAGTTATATATATTTAAGGTTTTATTAATTCAATTTAGGAATATAGTTTTTTAAAAAGAAAAAGTCACAGGAAACATTTTAAAATGTAATAAAAGTGTGAAAGACATATCACAAGTTACGCCATTAACAGCGGGGTATGAACAAAGAAGGACCAAAAGAATTATGCGTTAATTTGAGAATCATCTCTTCGTCGTTGGTTTAAATATAAAAAAAATATGAACAGTACAAAGAACAAACAACAAGCGCACGAAGGAAACAATGTTTTATGTCAGGTCGTTAAATTAAAAGCATCTCTTTTTTATATGCGTCAGTATCGCGTTACTCAATGGAGGGCGTTACAGCGGACGAATTAAAAATACGAACCATATATCCCAACAAAATTAACTCAGGATAGACGCCCAATGCTGGGCACAAACCTCTCATTATGATCTCTACATGGATCCTCCGCTGCCAGTATCCAGTAGCTTCCCGCGACCTTGCAGTGCTATCTATTTATAGATAGCAAATTTTAATTAGACTAATATTCGAAAGCGGTAAGTCGATCAATTTGAATTTTGACATACATTTTTTTCATACGTTTTTTGCATATACATCGTCATCACCATCATTGTCAATTTTGCATTGACTATAATTTAGTCAAGTGTGTGTGTATGAGTCCAAATTTCGTTACGGTCGCGCCCTGGCCAAACAGTAAGGCTGACCACAATGAAACTTAGCATTAATATTGAGGTGGGTACGGAGATGGTTCTTAGCCATATTTGGTTCCGGTCGGCCTACCAGAAGTGGTTGCGAAAATCACTAAGTACCGTAACTATGCATATTTTGGACATTATGCTTATACAGATATGTTCCTCGCATAAAATTTACTGTTTATATGTACTTCCTGTATAACCCACCAATCGGAAGTGGACCAAAAGTCACCAAGTACCTTAATAGTGTAAATTTTTGATAACTTTATTGAAATAAAAGTGTTCCTCGTCAAAAAATATTTTTTTCATGTACTTCTGTTTCTGGTTGAGCAACCGGAAGTTCGCTAAAATTTTAATATAGACATAGATCCGATATAGATATATCGCAAAATTGACAGTGAGAGAAACGGCCTTACCCAGACACAGCGTTTATTTTAATCTATGGATGTCCACGGTTGATGAAAGGCCTCAGTCAAAAGATTAGTTTTACCGTTCTATCATGTTGGTTGGCAAGTGGAGTATGTTGGTAACTATCAAACTATTACGGATTTTTACCTCTTCAAATTTTAAATAAAGTACTGAAGAAATTTAAGGTTTAATGACAGTCGCCATTACAGCAAATGTTATATAGATGTTTGACTAAACAAAGATTGTTGAATTGTGTATGTTATTCTAAGGAAAACCGTTTTATTTTGATGCCACAATCATTATTACATTAAATTTGGGTTTAATATTTTTTAACTATCATATAGTGTAATCAATGATGATTCTTTTGGCAAAATATATGTAGGAAAATTCATGAAATAGTAAATCTGTAACATCACAAAAATTTAGCTTCCATTTTAAATTCTTTAAATAATTCTACATTGTCATAGACGTTATTATGATACGAAACGAAGTAGCAAATAGCTACATCAAAGGCTTTTTTGCCATAGTTACATCTACAGATTTTTCTCAATTCCAAGTATTTCCACTTACTTCTAAATATTGTGGGCGGTGTATTCTAATAAATATAAAGTACAGAAGGAAACAAATATACTTACCAGTAAGCGCTCACGTCTTTTATTGCGATCGGGATACCCCGAGCTTATTAAGTTCACCAACGTGACAAGGGATAAGTCCATCTCTGTATATTGCCTGCAAATGCTAACTGTTTTTGTGTATATGAAAATCAGATATTAAACAGTACTATGAACTATTTGTTTATTTTTTTTAATTAAATTTCTTTTGTTAATTTTTTAGTATTTTATCTTCCACAACTTAAAGCTTCATAAAAGTATTACTTGAATAATCATTGATAATATCATTGAGTATTTATTGATTTTTTGTTGACGAAAGTTAATTCGATAAAACGCCGAGTATATTTAAACCCCTTGTATCTATTTTGTATCGACTAAGACCGCTAATGTTATTTCTTACATTAAATTCAATACTCCTTTGTTACATAAGAAAGAAGACCAACTGATTAAAATATTGAATTCTAAAGGAAATGAAATTGTATGTCCAGTAGTTTCAAACTTTGTGCCAGTGTGGTTTTTCAATAGACGTCTGTTCAGTTTCCTAGAGCTTTCTCGTCTCAACTATTTCAGTAAGTTTTAAAAGTTACATTGAATACTAAACTGTAAGAGTATAATTTAATTTAAATGTAGTTAATCTTTATTGTCCTTAGAATTAATAAGTTTCAAGATTAAAAGTACAAATATATTGTAAATTCACTTTGTGTAAATTTATTATAAACAGGAAGTCTTGGGCTATGTTAACTCAAGACAAGCGTGTATTTAATAAGACAAGTAACTCCCTCAAAGTAAAAGAACAGAAAGATCATGGACCTTTTTCGCTCTAAATTGGACAGTTTTTACCTTCCTTTATTCACTTCTCCTCTGCGTCAGCGAAATTTAATTGTTTTAATGTAATCTGTCAGAGGAAAAATGTTTTAAATTTCATAAAATTTCATTTCCAATAATTTGTTAGACTCGGCAGCGTTTTATTTTCATAAAGCTAGTGACACGCAAGTGTAAATGAGTTATTGTGTAATGGTAAATTTTCCTTAATAATAATAAGATATTTCTTTATCAAAAATTGGTTAAATAATTTAAATACGTAAGATATTTCAGCGAATTTGTGGAAAGATGTTACTGTACGCTCATTACGAATGTAAAGTCGAAGCGAAAGCGAAGAGTGAAATTAATGAAATTAAAAAACCTAAATTTAATTAATGCACACAGCTTATAGATAGCTTAAATGGCGATCTACCTACATATGTTAAGGGAAGTAAAAAGAAATGGACTAAGTTTGTAACCGAATGATATCCAAGAATTAGCAAAAGAAGTTGAGGCGGATACACCAAATAATGGGAAGATGACTTTAAGAAAATAGCTGGTCCGGTATGGACCTGTTTAGTAAGGGACAGGAAAATGTGGAAATCTTTAATCTATTTAAACCTTCAGTTGCCGATTATTCATATGTAAGTTTGAATTTATTAAATAAATATATTTTATTACACAGGCAAGTATTGATTGTAAATAAACAAAAATTAAGGTTTATTTATATTTTATTTAACATTTAAACTTTCTATAAATATCAGATAACATTAATCACATAAATATTTAACACAAAAACTAGTTAAGAAAGACAATACGAATAAAGGCAACATGAATATATATATATATATTTATTTGTAATTCTTATCAAGTTAAACAATTTCTCGCTAAGCTTTTCTTTAGCAAACAGGTTTGAGATCGTTGTTACCGATAACTGGAGTAGAGTGTTTGTGTGTGTGCTTGATATGTGGGAAAGCGATAACTCGCATCGCAGTTAAATAAACAAAAATGTTTATTTAAATTTATTTTTGCTTAACTTCGTAACTCTCTTACACATTTTGATGTTATTATTAAAAAGTTGTAGAAAGGTCATATCACTTCAGAACTCAATTCAGTCGCGTTTTTTGCGATTATTTAGACCTCTTGTTAATTCTTATTATTGATAAATTCATAATCTTTCACAACCTGTTGTCCCTACTGATAACGAACTTCCGGTGAAGGAAAGCAAGTAGAGGAAACAGAGATTTTTCTAAGAATGATAGTTTTTATAAACATGTGTCATCCACTTTATGTAGCGTGGTGGCCTAAACGGCTACTTTCTGAGAGCAGATTTTGACTTTGGGCAGTGGGAATAAAGGTGGGCTCTTTATTATAGTATAATATATAAAGATGTTTAGGAGGAGCTCTATAAAAACAGTCTATTCTGATGTTGGCATAACTGAAAAGCTGAGTAAATAAATGTCCCCTTATACTAAACTTTTTTCTAACTTTTAACTTGAATATCGTGAATAAATATTTGATGTCTGCATAACGAAAAGGTATATTTTTACTGTACTATAAAGTAGTTAATTTTGTTAAAATAAAGATGTTTAGTCTAAACACAGAGTAAAGAACCCTCTCTCTTGTCGCGAGGACTCTTACGGAGTGGTCGACCTAGGGTCAAGTACCCTTCTCGGGTTAATGTCGTCACTTAGTATCACTACTTATGCCGACCTCAATTCCTCCTTTGCGATTATTGCTGATATAGCTTATTCGATTTACATGTGAAAGTTAAAACGCCAGCTAATCATCACACTAGCTACTTACCATGGATATTTTTTATAACCATTTATTACTTAAACAAAAGTTCTTGATCCTTAACCATGAACTTTAATGTAGACTAAGGAGAAGATGTTTTCTTGGAAATTTTCGAACCTAACGCCTTTTTCACCACTAAACCGAGGATTAAATCGTATTACTGTGTTTTAGTTATAAAAGCGTTGTAGCTATTTACAATGCTTTCGTTACTGATGACCACAATATGATAAACATCCTTAATGATCCCGTATTGTTACAGAAACGCAAGCAAATCGTTATTATCGTCTGTATGTAGTCTAACACTCGCCGTTTTGTTGGTCAAAATTACATCATCATCATTTCATAATAATATTATTTTGATGTCCAGTGTTGATTGTGTGCCTGACTAATTATATAGGAATGTTCCAGGCTTTTTAAATATATAGGCAACCGCAGTAAGTTGGTAAAGTTTACAGAAAAAATACACTGCTTATTCCTGTAGTAGTCTATACTTAATCGTCTTAAATAGCATAGCTTAGTAAGATTAATATGTTAATCGGCTTCCACAGACTGTCAGGATAATGTCTGCGGGTGGTAATATGCAATAGATTCATAATAATAAATGTATTGTTAAGTTAAAAGCTTATGAATGACTTAATCTTGCTATTGTTATTCATCTTGTCAATCAGTACATCGTAATGATATATTTAACTTGACATGACGCGTTGATGTGAGCATCATTTTTAGCACTTTTTCGTTCGTAGTGATAAGAGTAGCACAAAAGGAGGGATGAATAAGCGTTTTGTATTATTTAGGTTCAAGTATCAGCTTGAGTTATCGCTTTCACACATGTAATGTTCGCAAGCACAGGGCCCCCCTGCTTATCAGCAACAACAATCTCAAAGCTGTTTTTGTGCGTGAACGTTTAAGCGGATTATCGTTATATATCTATTTCTTACTTCAAAGTTTAAACGGTTTTCGGTCTCTTTATTTCGTTAGACAGGCGAAAACATGTAAATGGATTCTAGAAAGATCGATTGTTAGTTAAATAGTTATTATTTTCTATTCAATGACGGGACGAGATAAAAGATATACAGACTCTGAAATATATTAGTGCTAGTAAAAATGATATACGTAGCATCACATTTTGCTTTACATTGAAGATGTTTAAGTCTTGTTACACCGGTGATTTCACTAGCTATAACCTTTGACAAACTAGAACAAAGCAATAGATAACACAGTTTAGAGGCTAGAATATGCCCGGCAATGGTTCGTATATAGTACGTCGTGATTTACTTAAATGGTCTTTAACAATATAGACTCCAACAATAATAATTGTAAGTTACATATATTAAGTAGCGATTAAAAAAAAAAAATTAATCTGCAAATTATCTCTAGGAACTCTGTTGGAAATTACAACATATATTTTTTTATTTGTGGTAAATATTCGTACATATTATAATAGAGTGCAATAATAATAGTTTTATACCATTATATTCCAAAGCTGAATATCCCTTCAAACGACTTCCCGTACGACTGTTCTGATGTCATCAGCATCCAATGATTCCTAATCATCAAAATGTGATGATCTAATAATGTTTGAATTATATAATTTTGAAATCTATATCCAAAGATATTGTTAGTACCCAATGTGATGTTGATTGCCTTTGATACAATAAGTCTTTATTCTGTATCACATCTAGTACTCGGATAAGAGCGGTCGGTAAACTGAGGCGGCAATAAATCAAGATAACGGTTTTCCGATAAAATGAACTCTCCCGGTCTCTAACTGCACCGATAGCACCGCTCTTATTGTATGAAAAAAGTATCATTATTCCTTTGTGATGATCACGACGAAGTATGTCGATGCGAAGACACGATACTATATTCTGTTTAAACTCAATATCTTTGTACATAAAACTCTTAAATCGTATAATAATTTGTATTGTTTTAAACTAGAAAAAAATTGCAGATGTCGATTGCCAACTATTTAACATAAAGTTAGGCCTTCTTTTTGAGTGTATATTGATCTATTTAGATTGTGAAAAAAATTATGTAATCAAAAAAGGACATTACAATAAATTGTGTTATGCATCAATTAATTCAAAGTATTCATACTAATTAAGGACAAGAGATGTGATAAAACCGTTACGTAATGAATCGAAAGAAGAAATCGAATAGTCCGCTTTATAAATTGAACTAAGTTATAAATTGAATATTGAAATAGCGCGCTTAGAGATGCTAAGTTACAACAGAGAATTTACCAGTGGAACTGTAATTTAAATTCTTTAAAAAACCGCACAGAAAGAATAAATTTATATACTATTTTTTATTTGATTATATCAGATATTACTCATAGAGCAACATGTTGAGTTTGTTTAATTTTAAAAAACCAATGTATTTAATAGTGTCTAATTATAAATTTACTTATTTATACTGAACTATGTAACAAAGAATAGTTTTGTACATAATGTACCTAGTTTAAATTTTATCTTATATATTATTTATACATTAAAGTGGCAGACCCTTTGTAAAAATAATATTTTTGGTCATTTAGATGTTGTATACAAAATTTATACTAAATAGCTATTATTTTATATTATCATAATGATTACTTGTACAAAGAAATCGGGTAAAAAGTAAACAATTACTTTTTTAAGGTTATCTAATTCTCATTGTTATATCAATGCATTTTTGAGTTCTGTTTAAAACGCCGTCGGTATTGTATAAAAAAGAAAAGTTCAAAATGATTTTCATGGGTGGCGAATTTTTCCATTCCGTTATGCAATGTGCAAAGTGCCGAATCCTATCATCCGCTTGCTCATCAAGTATTTATTCGATGCCTGCCAACGTGAAAAATTAGAGGTAACTCCAACGCTTTGGGATTTTCCTGAGTAAGTGAAGCGATATACAAAAAAAGGAAAGACTAACTGCTTCGAATTTGTACGAGTAACCCATTAATTTAACTAAGTGGATTATTTAAATAACAATATACCATTAACTGAGAAAGCTTGGGGAAGTGCTTATTTATCTTTCTATACTGAAAACATTGGATGAAGGTGTGCATGAAGTTCACATATTCGACGATTGCTGAATGCTTCAGTATTATGTTAAGTAACTTTCAAGAGTCATCTCATTACAAACAAAAAAAATTTAAAATTAACATACATTCATGCTTTCCACAACCACAAACGAAAAAGGCTTGAAGTTCATATCTAGTACAAAAATATAATAAATAAGCACCGAATTACAGCATCTAAAAGTGGTCCTTCAAGCAGGATACCACTTTAGTATTTTTTATTATAAAATTGCTATGTATACGCTTTGTTATACTTTCATAAATATGTGTATAAAAATATAATACAAGAATTTTTAAAATTGCTCCAGTACTATGTTATATCTTAAAGTAAAATGGAGAGGAAGCTGCAGTAAGTTATTTTTAAGTAGCACAAGTCTAGCTCTAGTTCTGTTCGATAGAACATCTTGAAGCTATTTTTGGTTTTATCTTGTAACTCCTAAGCGTATTATTTCTGTCTTGTTTAGCGTGAAAGCCTTTAATATCGCATGTAAAATGGCACTCATCCTACATTAATGAAACGAGAGGAGACTTAATAAAACGATATTATTTCTATAGGTTACGAGGTATGAGCAGTGAGCCCGTTGAGTTCTCCCGTGGTTTTATTGTATCAACCTGCGGAGACGGAAATATGAAAATTAATATCTTTTACATAACGGAATCTACCAAAAGTAAAAAGCTTTATTATTAAAAAAGATGTTACATCATCAAAAGTATCAACAATAATATTTTTTCATTAATAAAACCCCAAAATAAAGAAAAAGTTAAACATGAAATTTATTTAAATAAAACATTTGCTAAGTTATAAATTATTGTACTTTTTAACATAAATGACATTAAATAAAATTAACAAATTCGAGGTAATTTAAGTGGACATCTTCTACTTTATCATTAGCCAGTAGACGATTACTACTGAAATGTGATTAGTCTAGCTTCTAGTAACTTTTGTGATCCAGTGACTTACTAAATAGTTTCCTGTCGATGATCATTTTGCGCCCGTCAATACTTTAAGTATTATGTTTTTTCTATGGCTTTTTAAGATTGGTAATCTTTTGGGGCTTTATAGTGATCCTCCTTTATTTTATGCGACGAGCCGACGAGACGGGTAAAGCGTTCACCTGATGGTTAGTGAACGCGTGCCCATAACAATGTGGCTCTGGTTAAGATGATAATTTTTTTTGTACAAAACTTCTCATTTCTGACCCAATACGCAAATATGGTATATGGTGGTACCCAAATATTATTGTTTACTTGAAAACGTAATGATAAAATAAATGTACAAATACAAATATACTTTATTGTGCACTATCACAGAGTTACAAAAAAAATGTAATTGTTTAAGATATTACAATCATGTGCGTAGAAATATTTTGTACTATTTCACATCCAACACAACTTTAGGTTAAGAGTAGAAAATTTATTTATTATTAACATTGCTAATAAATAAGGTATTGTATGAATTTAACACAATTACTTACATCAAGAATTCATCGTGGAACAATACCTATTATGTGGTTACCGAGCAATTTCATTTATGTGCTTTCCCTGTAACAAACTTTCATAATATATTGTAATAGTTGAACTTGAATAGGATTCAAGATTGCGAACAATTGTAGTGGATTACGGTAATACTATGCCGAAGTGTGACGAAGATTCCATTACATTAAAATAACTACTTTAAGATTCTATACCTTAATGCTCTATCTATATGTATTACTCTCTCAATTTTCATTCATTTCCCTTTTAAATCTAAATTGCATGAGGAAATGTAATATTTGAACAGATTACTTAAAGTTAATGCAGTGAAAAAGTACACTAAAAAGTTACAATTGAGTGTAAATTTATAAATGTTTAACACTTAACTAAATGAATTATAATAATTGATAGATAAATTTCGAATATTGTTAAAATCTTTTAAGGTTATAATTAAGGAGTGTATATTTCATTTTTAAGGTCACCGTAACAATACATGTCTGTCGTAGGAGACAACTAAAAGAGTCTCTGTGGGATCTTTTGAAGATAACACTAACCCCAAAAAAAAAATAGAGTACCTGTTTAGAAAAAGTACAAAAGAATTTTCAAATAGATGTATTAACAAACTTAAGGAGAACATGAAGGACGTGAGAGGCAATCTGCTAAAATAATATTAAATGTAAGGATTCCGGTCCCGCGAAAATGCCGGTATTACCTGCTTTAATAATTTTGTGAATAAATGATTATTTTTTAGTTAAGCAATTCCACCGTGGTGTCTACTCTCTGTCCTATCTATTTTGTTCTTTTTTCGTCAAAAAGTTATATGTATGCGCGTCTTTTTTTAATAGACGAGGCTACGAATCGAGCATGACGTTCACCTGATGGTAAATGCTGCTCATATCAATGTGGCTTTAGTAAAGATGGTGTACACAGCACCACAATGCGCTCGTCGCCTTGAGACGAAAAGTGTTAAATCTCCTTATCCCAGTAACTTTAATAGCTACAGAACCCTTCAAACCGGAACACAGTAAAGTTTGGACATTACTATTGAGTTGTAGAAATAGGAGCTGCGATGGTATGTACCTAGGCGCTGTGGGAAAAGAGACCTACCACTACTACCATCTCTGTGAAATAGTTATTTTTACTAACACGATATTCGATAGAAATAGTTTATAAAATTTCTTTTATCATTTTTTCAATATAATTTTGATGTTTGAATAAATTGTGAGAGCTGAAGTATGCCTCTGTGTATATATATTCTTTAAGCACCGGGTTGTTTCTTTTTACGCTTAAGGTAAGTAAGCGAGTACTTTGAAAATCTTTAGAGCACTCTTATGGAGCTTATGTGGAAACAAAAGCTTTAAAATTTATGGTGACTGCCGGCATTGCTCTTAGTTATTAAAAGTTATTAACAGTAGTAGTTTATACCAGGTAAATTTATTTTCTATTTCACTAACTTTGTAACTGTTTTAACTCTTAATAAATTAGTCAGAAAAAGGAGAAGTAATGTATATAATTTATAATTTAAAAATTATACAGTAATTTTAATGATGATTGTTAGATGCTTTCCAAATAAGATTCACAAAGAATTCTAAAAGATATTTTCTTTTAACCTAATTAATGCCAATTTTGTTTATATAGTTTTCGTGTGCAATATTTTCTATAAAAAATTCAAGCCGGAGGATCAGCTAGTGATAAATAGTAGTCCAGTCTATAACAATGTGACCTTTGATAAGTTTTTAACATAGCACCAAATTGCTATGGAGCATAGTAATTTATGTTTAGGTAGCTCCGTAATAGTAAAAACAGTAAAATTAAAAGGCTTCTAGAACTGAAAACAGTAATGTTTGTATATTTGTTGTTGTCCAATGAGGTAGTCACCGGAAGAAGAAATTTTATTTTAGACAAAATTTTGGTATATCTTTAAGTTGGCAGTTTTAAGTGAATCTGGAAACGGCAACTATGATTTACTATAATGTGCTGTAAATGAATTATGAAAATGCTAGGATTTATCGAGATTAATAATATGATACAATTAAAAAAATCTCACACTTTTTTTGAAGTTTACTTATTTCTGGATAAATAATAGTTTTCTTTTAAATGTTTAAGCATTCTCTGGCGTTTTCGGTTAGTTACTCCAAAATTTCTCTTCCACCCTTTCAAATCATAAGTGTTTTAATGTTTATTTCGATTTAAATTAATTGAATGATGTAGGTAGCGAACTATTAGGAAGCCTTTCTGTTATTAGAGGAATTTTTAAAAACAAAGCGTTTCGTTCTTGGAAACATTTACTTTCCGCATAAAACGGTAACTTTCTCTAGTAGGTAAAAGAATGCTTTCTAAATCAACTTATCCCACGGAGACGTTCACTCCGTGTTCGTTTAAAGCCGCTCAAAATGCATGTAAGGATTCCTCTACACAAGATTGTGCAGTGATCTCATAAGTCTGCGTGTACCACAATTTATTTGCTGTCTTACTTCGAACCACACTGAGTTGAATTCAATTTCCTAAATCGAAAACAGTATCGATACGCTTGACATTTATAAAAAGATAATATACAAATGTTTTGTGTAAGACTTGTCTGAAAATTTTGCAAGCAAATTACACTGTATAGAAATTAATTAATTCTAAGATGTAAAATAAATGTAAAGTGATAAAAAAACCCTATTACCTACTAAACTCCATAACATATGACAACGGAGTCCGATTACAACTATACTACTATAAATAGTACATAATCCAAAACTTCATCTAGAAACTAATGAAAATGTTCTAAATAACCGGTAATTGCTGGTAATAAAGAACGTAAATAAATCCTCTGTTTGATTTAGGGTACAATAGTGAACGTATAAATAAAAGGAATTAATATCAGAACATAGTCTAAGGTTTTGTTTTTAAATTAAAAATTACACCAAATTTGTTATACGATAAACGAAAATGAATTATTTTAAATCCTAACAAGTTTGTATAAACAGAATATTTCAATGCTTTTCCAATATTTCTAGCCTTGTCCGCTCATCGTAACCGCTTCGCAATCGGCTTTTACAGCATCGTAGGAATTAAAAGGTAGAAGTGTAACACCAAAACACAATTCATTGTCCATTTCAATAAAAATCAGAACAATTTTCGCAAAACACTACATTCAAGCTATATTATCAACAGTCTAAATATTACAGTTAATTTTGTTCTAAAGTGATGAATATAACTAGAATCAGAGGCATTTAGTAACTGTCGTACTTGTCTTAATATCGAAAATAGTAACATTAAAATTTTACAAACATATTTGTAAATATACAATTTTCACATAGTTAAAATTATAAATAATTTTATAGAATAAGTACTGAAGTATACTATATTTATTGTTGTACACGCGAAATAACAGTGCTTCTCGAAATTTCTATTTTAAAATGTAAGCAAGTTTCAGCTGCTTCAACTGAAAATATAAATACGTTCTCCTTCTTTCATGTTTTTGGAGTGCTACCACATTATTAATATTCATAAATATCATTCTATTTCAAGTAACATAGTGTAACGTACGCAGAGCTTACAACACAGGAACAGGTTTAAATTTTCATTTTCAACTTAAATCTTAAATACATATGAATAAATTAAAAAACTTTTATTCTCACTTTATGAGAATATTTACAAGATGGTATGTGTACCATATAACTTTTCTAGGAGCTTTTATTTGTTGATAGTTAAATGAATAGAAGCTATGAAAAGGCTATATATATGTAGAGGCTACTTTGAAGAATTTTCACCTTTAACATTGTTATTAAATTTTGATTTTCTTTTACTTAAACACTTATTTTCCGCCAATATTAATTTAAAAAAAAAATCCATTTTATTTTACGCGTTTATTTAATTATTAATTTCTTCATTGTTTCCAGTGATGTATAGTATCCATTGTAAGCGTCATCATCAGAGTGTCTCGTTGTAGTGTGGATTTATTTTGCCATTGTTATATATAAAATTTTTGCAAGTAAGATCTGAATAAAAATGGCACGTCTCCATTTCAAATTCAGCAAACGTTAACAAGCAGTGCAGTAATTAAAATTTCCGTTCAACTCCACTCCAGCGAGGAGATTCTTATAACAACTATCATAACTAGCATCGCACGACCAAGAGACTTATAAAACGTACAGCTAAGTGCGAACTTGAATTAAGTACGTGATATAAAAACATACCTTTCGTGGTGTTCGAGTTGAACTTCTTTATTTTCTTGTTACTGTTCTCTGCGAGTACACTTGTTTTATAATTCATTAATTTGCATTAAATATGTTAACAAAATTGATTTTAATAAAACATCTCATAATATTTAGTTCAAAAGATGACAGTAACATATTGTGTAATCATCACACATATCATAAAATCACAGTACAATATTCATTGTTCAAAAATGGTATTAAATTTGACAGTATATATAATAATTTCGATAAAAGCAGTAATAAGTGGTTGTGCTGTTCTACTTAGATTTTATTATAGAAAGAATTCATAATTTAAAATACTAATAATTTTTTTTATTCGCCGAGAGTTACCTTGAGCCATCGGGTGGAAGGGTTTTTAAAAACTATAAGCTTGGGACTACTGCCCCAAGTTATGATGTTAAGTTAATAAAAACTGAGAGAGAACTGATTTTATTTAGTAATACAAGCTTCT
>DWLS01004538.1:0-13824 GCA_018246255.1 Pachliopta kotzebuea | reverse complement strand
AAGAAAGTACATAAGGATTTTCACAAAAGGCGGTCTTATCGCTAACCAGCGATCTCTGCCAGACAACCTTTGGGTAGTATTTAGTAGTTAAAATTTATATATAAATTTAAACCAAAAGATATTTATTCATATATTCATAAGCTTTACGAAACTGATGATTGATATATATCAATTAAAAATATTTTTAATATGTAGGGGGTCCAATAATTCAAAAACCCTCTACAAGGTAAATCAATGATCTGGTGAAGGTTGTAGGAATGCGCTGGATTCAGACAGCCTAGGACTAATCTGACTGATCTTTGAGGGAAGTCTATGCTCAGCTGTGGGCATTATCCGGCTGACTGTAGGAAAAAAGGGGTTCTACACCACAACTCATAGGAGCAAAGACAACTACACCTGTTGGTAATTAACAAATGAGGCTCTGGCTCCTTACCAATGCATTGGGCCAGTATGGTGGGAGTTGGCCCAAATCTCTTCAATTTTTGTGTAGGTCTATTACCAGCAGACGATGTATTGGCTGATAATGATGATGATTAATGTATATACATAAAAATATTAACGTAACAATTATTTGTAAGTTTGCTTTTATTGAAGCTTAAGTTCATTTAGTATCGAAAATTTTTTCAAATTTCTTCAAAAAAAAAAAACTGAATTGGGTAGTAATAAGAACGATTTTTTTATCAATAAACTGACGACACGAGTAAGGCATTCACTTGATAGTAAGTGATATTATAGCCCATACCATGGTGTTGGTTAAAATGGTACACAAATTGCATTCATCGTCTCGAGATGGAAAGGGTTTTGAGTCTTGTTACTCCAGTAATTTCAAAGATACTTTTCAAACTGTAACACAGTAATGTTTGCATATTACTATGTAGCGGTAGAAATAGGACCTGCTGTACCTACCTAGTAATACATCACAGTAAAATATCATAGTAGACTTATATTCATATATAAGTAATTGAATTAAGTACATAAATCACAATGTTATGTAATTTAAGCATCTCACGTAAAACATTCATTTTTTGCGGTAACCCTCGTTTTTGGGTGTTACGTGTTATGAGACAGGTTAACTGAAATAAATCTACCGTCATACTGCTTATCAACAATATGTACTGTTCCTTTTTAATACAGTGCATAAAGGTTGAGACTTTCACTTGAAACTAAGTGTTACACCCATAATGATCTAAAAATAAATAATTATAGATATTGTATTGATTCAAGGATTTAATAGTTTGAAATTTCGTATATATATATACAAAATAGAGAAGGTTGTTGAGGGAAATAAAAGTGGGCAGCAAACTTAAGATAAATGGAAAGTATAAAAGTGAGAAAAGAAGGAAAAGTAATAAAGAGTATAGAGGAAGAAAGTACAGAGAAACAAAGTAAATAGACTCTTACCCACAACACGAAGGGGAAAGATTGTAATAAAAAAGAAGATGAGATTCTTAACTAAGTTGTTAGTAAAGTAATTGTTAATGAATCATTAAGGGCCTTATAAAGGCCCTTACTCACCCAAAAAACAATGGATAGAGCTATGCTTGGAGTATCAGTGCGATCGAATCAGGAATGAGAAGATCTGTAGAAGGTCATTGATGTAGCCTTAAGGATTGATAGACATAAGTGGCAATAGCAGAACAAATGAAAGAAGGGTGTAAGAGGTCCCACAAAACAACTTACGGGACCCGAGCTAACCTCTCCTACTTGTGCTAATCAATAAAAGAGGCTCTGGCTCCCCACCAACCAACTTTGGGTCAGCCTGTTGGAAGGCGTCCTAAATCCTCTATTATTGGGGGAGTTCCATGTCCAGCAGTGAATATATCTGTTGGGTGGTTGGTAAGAATTGAGCAGTAAGGTCTTGGACTAGCAGCGGCGTACTGGTAAACGTAGTGTTGCAAGACAAGGTGGATTGATGATGATAAAGGTCGTTGGGAACCGTTGGATGCAGACAGCGAAAGGAGTGGAGATCATTTGGAGAAACGCTTATGTACATAAGATGACATTTATCAGCTGACGATGATGATAAATGTATCTCTAGTAAACAATTGGTATAGGCCGAATGAAATACCGTAATAATATAACGACTAACAGTAATGAAAATATTTACTCCAAGCTCTACTCCTGAATGGTTTGAAAAGCTAGTTTCAATTAAGTTGGACGCAGCAGTTAAATTTAACCGGCACTGTGTTGGGGTGGTGGTGGAAATTGGTGACAAAGTTTGCGTGGAGCCGCATCAGCTCGGACCGGTTCAACAGGATTTATTGCGCTGCTGTAACTACTAATGCATCGCTAGAGCTCTAAATAGGTTTAATACAGATAGAGTAGATTAGATTAGTGCTGGAAGGCCTCCATTGGGTGGACTAACGATCTGATGAAGGTGAGGGGAATGGAAAACCTATGGAGTGAAAGGAAACAATAAGAAGACAGAGGAAAAAATGTCCTGCAGTGGGCATTAATCGGCTGATGATGACATAAGACTAAATAATTCTAGTTTACTTAAAGCATTTCATCAACCGATAAATGTCCACAGCTGGACATTGGTCTCCTCCAAAGTAGAGAAGATTTGGGCCATCCTGACCATGCTGGCCCAATGCGAATTGGTGAGGAGCCTGAGCTTCGTTTGCGTATTAGAAGGCTGCACACGAGCAGGTGAAGTTGGCTAGAGTCCTATCAATTGCTGTATGAGGCCTATAACACCCCTTAAATCATTCGCTTACTACAAAGCTGCGATAGCACAGTCTATATGGCGATAGTACAACATAATAAAGGCTAGTTGCTTGAGCTTCCGGTGAAGGAGAAGATCGTAAGGTTATTGAGGTGTAGCAAGTATACTGATACTAGTGCTAGAAATTTTCTTTTACTACTACCGTAGTAACAAGCATACGGCTTGCTTGATAGTAAGCAGTTGTCGTAGCCTATCGTAGCATATGACGTAGACTTCTCTAGTACCAGAGGCAGCACTGGCTCGTTGCCAACCATGGAAGAATTTTACCACGACCACAGCCTTTCTGAAAGAGTACTCTAGATCCTTGGGAAAACCTCAACAGGAAGAGCATCTAGGTATATACCACCGTAGCTCCTATTGCAACCGACAAACAGTACTGTATACATTACTCTGTTCCGGTTCGAAGGATAATGTAATGTAATTACTGAGGTTACGAGATTAAAAACTTTACATCTAAAACCGACCAGTACTGTGGTGGAGTATATACCATCTTAACCAGCTCCATGTTATAGGCAAGAGTTTCACTTACCATCAGGTGAACACCTTACTCATCTCGTAGCATAAAGAAAATATATTATAAGTATATTAAATAGCTTTGAGTGTGTTGTAATAGGACAAGGCTTCGAATCCTACGACAGAAAAAATATATAGTGTCAGTATTCCTATCAAAATATGACTAGTTCATTATCACTTAATACCAGATGAAAGCTTTTATATATGTGTATATATATATTAAAGTTGCAATGAAGTTGAATACCAAGTGTTTGATTATATGAAAACTTTAAGCTCTTTAATATTAATAAGCAAATACGTCTGCGTTGTTTAATATGTATTATTATATGTTACAAAAATAAAAAAAACATGCTTTATATTACTTATTCGCACTTCAGATCCGCGGCTATTAAAATTTTATATATCTAAGTAAGTGCCTTCTTTAAGGCGATAAAATTTTTTATGTTGGCTCTTTAGAAAGTTATAGCTTACTTCTGTTATTAAATTTTTAAGAAGCTATGCTGTAAGAGATTACAGTGATTGTGCTTTTTAATTAAAAAAAATACCTGCACTTTGTATTATAGTACTAGTAGAGGCTCGTTAAATTCGCTACTAAAAACCTACAAAATAAAAAATGATATCAAATCAAAAGGTTGTTACTATAGATAAATATAAATATATATATCTTCACTTACCCTAATTACAAAAATAGATTGATATATGAATGAATAATCCTACTAATATTATCCCTTTCTTGGCGTTCGTCCGTGCAGAATGGAAACTCGCTATGCCGACTTATATATACAGCGTAAGTCTGTCATTAAGTTGGCATAGTGAGTTCCCATTCTGCACGGACGCACGCCAAGAAAGGGAAGATATTGGTAAGATATGTGATTGACCTACGTGAGAAAATAAAATCAGTTTAACCAAATATAATACATTATGTGATATATAGAAAGTAAAAACAGAATAGATCCAGTCGAATAGAACCTCCGTTTTGTGGTCGGTAAAAAAACGATAAGGGAACGTACGCTGATTGTGAAAGCAATTTCAGTGAATGTGTTTTGATTTAATTTCAGATTCCATTGACATCGTACTGTATCGTACGCGAACAAACGGCGCGTAGATCAACGATATTTACTAATTGTAGTGGTTTGCAGTGGTTTAGGGGGCCCGCCGACAATCCGACATTATGACTGATTTACTAATTTACACAACGGCACTGTTTGCGGAATTGGATAATGCGCGGTATTGTGTAACTTTGTGGTCTGTATACATTACTAAAACAACTTAGCTCTAATTACGTATATCACTCCTGGACCTTCTTCTCTCAATAATGTAAGGAGCCAGAGCCTCGTTTGTTGATTAGCAGGCTGTATCACAAGCAAATGAGGTTGGCTTTCCTTTCTAAACGTTGAGGACAACTGTTGAAGGGTTTTAGTGGATAAAAAACCCCACATAACCTTAACCTTCCCTCAGAAGGCAAGGTATCTTTTCAAAGATTTCCCCGTCAAGGCCCTTTGAGCTGTTGTGTGGAGCCTCTCACACCCGAATCGTGATAGCCAAGCGGTTTGAACGCCGGCCTTCTACTACGAAGGTACCGGGTTCAAAGCCGGCCTGCACAATGAATTTTCCAATTTATATGCGGTTAGTATAACAACTAATATCACGTGCTTAAATCCATGTATCAAATCGCGTGGCTATAAAGCTTAAAATATACATTAACACTTCACACTCTGCTAACGAATAAACTACGAATATGTTCAAAACAAATACATACTACTTCGTAGTGATCCATAACTAATATCAAAACTTATCAAGATTAGCTTGATCATTGATGATTAGTGATAACAATATTTTATAGAGAACCTAAGTAAACAAGTTAAAAGCTCAAATGATGGAGATCACAGATTCCCTTGGACAGTCTCAATACACAAGGGCTCCTCTGACCTTGAAGGTAGAAATGATACTCTTGAAGACCCCTATATTGTATTGGTCCGAGAACAGGTATTCCTATATAGGTATCCTGACGACAACTGACGGTAGTTAGGATGATAAACACTGCACCATATATGAGACATACAATTTATAATCTCGTTACCTCAGTAATATAACTACCTTCAACATCTTGTTAACTGGAACATAGTAATTAAAATCTACTGTTTTAAAGCTGAAAACGAGGTAGGTAACTACTCAAACGGTTTCCTAGACACCTACCTATAGGAGATTTTGCGAAATTTTCTTTTTCTGTAGAGGAAAATTTGTCGAAAAATTTGTAGTAAACCAGCTACGAAAGAAAGCTACAAAAGCTCATATAGAAGGCTATTAATTAAGCAACATTAAGAATTTCCTGTCGACCTCTCGACCTCTGGGGAAATAAACCAGCCGGTACAGCTCCTATTAATCTGTTTAGGAGTCCATTCGTTAATTATATTAAGGTAGAAAGTAATTAATTAGTGCGTTCACCGGCTTTCAGGTGAAGGAATTACTGTAATATGTGAGTAATTTTTACAATAATCCTACACCTCTTAAAATTTTACTGGTGTTTAATCTCCAATATCAGAGACTGTCTAGTCACCACTGCAACTCCTATAGTAAACAACAAATGACTGTGTTCCAATTTAAAACGACCTGTAGACTAGATCCTTTACTGGGGTAACGAGATATTATAATGTCTTAAGGCGACGAGGACAATATTATTTTGCATATACAATGCAACGATTGCGATGTGGTTCTGTATATACTATCTTAACCAGCGTCATGTTATGGGAAATTGTATCACTTATTATCATGTGAACGCCTTGATAGTCTCGTCGTCTAATAGAATAAATAAAAATTAAAGTAGATTAGTGAAATATTACTATTGTTATTATACAACTGATGTTCAAAGATGTAATACCTAAAAAAGATTATTAACTCATCCCTGATAAGTAATAAGTTCAATGAGTAAGTTAAGTATCAGTTACGTCACTACTGTATTTAAAAAATAATTGCCGTGAATACGAGCGAATAAAGCTCCAGATTTTATCCGCATTATCATTTTCGCAAAGGTGGATGAATAGTTTGCATTTGAATTCAAAGTGTGCGGACATGAAAGGACGCATACGGGCGCAGTCCACAGCTACACGCTGAAATTGTTTGTAGCCTCCAACATAATTGTAGTGTTAAACTTATAAAAGCTTGTGTCTGGGTTTTAATGAAGGTAATTATTGTATTTTCTTTTAAAAAAAATTCAATTTACCAGCGGTGGGCGATCTGTTACCATACAGGTACCACCGCAGCTTCTATTACAACCTTCTTACAGTACTGTGCAAACATTACTGTGTTCCAGTTCGAAGGGCATTAGTGAAATTACTGAGGTAACGGGATTTAATTTTGCGTCTCAAAGCGATGAGTATAATGTGGTGGTATGTATACCATTTTAACCAGCGCTATGTTATTGACAAGCGTATCACTTACCATCTATGTAAACTATTGCCTATTGAAGATTTCTCGCGTTAAGTAGAAATACTATGTAACTTATTAAGTAATTATAAATAATATATATATATATACAAGTAATACTTTTATATCTGGCGGATGACCCAAACCCTTTAATGTTGCAAGGTCAATGTTCAGCAGTGGACGTCTTATGGCTGATGATGACTCTGTCTTTTCTTATCTTTGTACATTGTTATTTATTCAGTCACATTTTTTTAAGTGCCAAGTCTAGTTTTTGTTTATTACTTACTTTATATCCTGTGAATAAATAATATACTCATAAGGGACCCGTGAGTTGTTGTGAGCCCTTACACCCCATTTTCCGGTATCAATCTAAATAAACGCTGTGTCTGTTTAACGCCGTTCCTCTCACTGTCAATTTTGTGGTATATCTATACAGGATCTATATACGGTATACAGATTGTGGACAACTTCCGGACAAGGAACACTATTACTTCAATAAAGAAATTAAAAAAATGCTCCGTTAAGGTATTCGGTGACTTTTAGTCCCACTTCCGTTTGTCCAGGTATACCGGAAGTATATATAAATTGTTATTTTTATACGAGAAATATATTTGTTTAAGGATAATGTCAAAAATATGCATAGTTATGGTACTTGGTGACTTTCGACACCACTTCCGGTTGACTGACCTGAACTGGATGTGGACAAACATCTCTGTGCCCACCTCAATATTAATACCAAGTTTCATTTTGGCCAACCTTACTATTTGACCAGAGCGCGACCATAACGAAATTCGTACACACACATTTTACTAAATCATAGTCAATGCAAAATTAACAATAATGCTAATCCCTAATACCTGATTCAGATGCGAGGTGGCAACACAGCACTGGCCCAGCCTTTAATTAACTATCTATTATAATTCGCTGGATTATATCGTACAGTTAAATTAACCAACGGAAATTTAATAATTAATTATTCAATTAAACTTATCTGTGTATAACAACGATGATTAATCATTTACTGGTAATAGATAGGTGGTTATTGGTAAACGTAGTGCTGGAGCCTACCACTAAGTAAACTGACGATGTGGTGTGTGAATCTGCTGAATGTAGATAGCGTAGGACTAATCGGAGATCTTCACGGGAGACCTATGTCTTATGGCCTATGGCCTATGTCCAACAGTGGGCATTTATAGGCTCATGATGAAGGTCTCGGTGCGGTAACGAGACATAACATGTATCTCAACCTCGTGTTATTATTAGCTACCGTATCACTTACCATCAGGTGAACATCTTCCTCGTCCACTCCTGAACATATATAGGTCTCCACCAATAGTAGATTTGGGCCATATTTCACTGGCCCAATGCGGGTTGGTGGTAAGCCAAAGCCTCGTTTGTTTATTAGTAGTTATTAGCAGGTGAGGTTTAACAAAGCATACTGTATATAAATCCCAACGATAAAATTTGAATTGAAAATTATTAATCGTTTGAAAATTTGAATGGGGTGGTGGGGGTGGAGGATTATTGTAGCCAACCCATCAATCCCAATTCACCAAATCATCCGTTTCCGTTTCCGTTTCGATAACGTAAATTATTCAGCTGCGTTGAAGTCTGAAAGCTTGTGTGGATCACTTAAAACGCTCATCAATTTCAATTACCGTTTTGATTTTTTTTAAATAGAATATTCCGAGTAATCACATATTAGACTCACTAGAACATAAAGAAGACGAGAAAAACATTCACGTGATATCAAGTGATACGCTTATCTATAACATGACGATAGTTTATATAGTATACACAATACTACAATCGTATTGAGACGTGAGGTGTTTAGTCTCGTTATCCCAGTAATTTTACTATCATATATCACCCTTCAGTAAATACAGTAATGTTTGCGTATTACTCTTCCAAAATAGGACAGTAAAGTTGTTATTATTTGGCAGTAGGAATAGGCGCTGCGGTGATACCTACCTTGACGGTCTGTACCAAGAGACCTACTACTAGTAGTTTGGTTATAATGATTTCTTTCATTATGCTCACTCATAACACTTAAATTTTTGGTATATTATTAAAAAAATGTTGTATGAACTCTTCAAAATATTTCAATTTTAAATATTGGATGGAGTAAAAAAAAAATTTATTTTCCGTTGAATGAGTTTAAAAGAGGCCATCGCCCGTATGAGTGTGAAAGCGAATATTTATATAACATCAATGAGCTTTGCCGTAACATTGGTTTAAGTTTAACTGTATTTAATTAAACTTGGTAAGTTTGATGAGAAGTGATGGTATATGATGGTGACCGTTTATTTAGGTACTACTGCTCCTATTTCTTCCGCCAAATAGTAACAATATTACTGTTCCAGTCTAGACCATATGCTAGTACATTAAAATTACTGGGGTACTACTTAACAAATATTTCAAGGCGACGAGCGCAATGTGGTGTTGTGTATACCATCTCAACTACGGTAATTATTTTTAATAATGTTAGAGAGAGAGAAACAATGTTTAGAAGAAGAAATAAAAGAAATATATAAAGAAAAGAATAAAAGCTTATATATGGTATGAAAGTGAGATAGTAAGGAAAGGTAAGGGAAAATAAAAGTAAAGAAAAGAAAATAATTGAAAGAAAAGGTATTCACAAAAACACGAAGGGAGAGTGATATTAAAAAAAATCAACAATTTTGAGTAAGCGTATCACTTAAAATCAAGTGAACATCTTTCTAATGAAGGGTTTTTTCTAAGTGACTAGACACAAAAAACCCTTCAATAGACGAGTTCTTATAAGAAAGACTATGTAGTACAAAAGATTTAATGATCTATAAAAAGCTATGATCTATCAAAAGCTGTTCTCTTCCTTTCAGTATATTTGAAGCTATAGTTATATGAACTGTAGATTAAAAAGAAAAACGCGAACTAGTAATACCTGATTTTCTTCAGAACACCGGAAGACATTTCAGCGCTATTGTGAGTCCAGTCAATGAAATAATAAAAGACTCAGCTACGGTTTCTTTCAAGGAATTTTATAATAACTTTTCCTTTAAATGTTTATTTTGTTTAATTTAATATTCAGTGTCTTTATACAAAGAGAATTCAAGCATTTTTTTTAATATACTTATTTCAAATCACAAGAGCGTAAAGGATCTAGTTTGCTGGTGATAGTTCTCCTTTGACGGATACAGTCTAGGTAGGTGCCACAGTTCCTATTTCTACTGGCGAATAGTAATGTATAAACATTACTGTCTTCCGGTTTGAAGGGTATGCTAGTAAAATTACTGGGGTAACGAGAGTGAACACATTATGTCCCAATGTAATACTGTGTATACTATTTAAACCAGAACAATATTGTTGTTAGCATTTTACATATCGTTCCCTTGCAAAGTGGGATAGGGAATTTAAATTCTTTCATTGTCTTTCCTTTCTTTTTTACGAACTCCTTTTTTACTATACAGTATATCTTAATTTTTACCATTCTCTTCCTTTTGCAATATTTCATTACACTCTTTATCTACTCTTACAAATCATGTCCAACACTTCCTTCATTACTCTATCTACATTCTTTTTGGCTTTCCTTCTTGTTTTGTTGTAAAATTTTCTCTTATTCTATTTATAAACTTTTTACTTATACTCTTCTTGTTCTATTTCGTTTTTTACCCATATTAATTGTTTCCTTTAATTACTTCTTCGATAAAAGCGTATCGCTTAGACTACAATCGCTTGACTTTTAACGTGAGTTTACTGGTTCGCTGGTGAACCAAGTGGACCTAATCTCGTTCCCAACGGAACTCAATATCGCTCTTCTAAATCTTTACTTCTCAAAATACCGAAGAATTCCTCCAAACGGTACAGTAATTCTTTTACGGTAAAAGCAGTGAAACTCTGGAATTCTCTTCCTCGTAATATCCGTGCCTGTCCCTCCTTATCTTTAACAAGATAGTTAAAGATTATAAAAATGTTCAACTCTAGTGTCATATTTTATATTTACTACTTTGTTTACTTGTTATATATTCATTATATGTTACTGTTACTAGTACACCTACAACAAATAATTAAAATAGTATATCCTTCCAATTTGTGTATGCTGGAAGAGAACTCTTTTTAGGGTTATGCTCGCCTTTGTGATACTATGTTCGTTACTTTTATTAAATAGTTTTGTTTATTACATAAATAAATATATGTATACGTAAAAGTGTGCATAAAGAATAAGGTTGTATGAGGACAGGTTTAGCTACAATCTGACTAACTACAACCTTCACGTTTTAAATCAGCTAATGTAACTGCATCATTGTGTTCCGACTATATACGTACAAGAGATATAGTAATACTATCAAAGGCTTAATTAAACATTTTCTTCCTACCTATTGTTTATTAAATTATATAAAAAACATAAAAAGTCGACTTTTATGTTTCTTCAGCAGAAACTCTTGATTAGAATTATACCTATTTGAGAAATAGTAAGGAAAGGAGAGAGAAAATAAAAATAAAGAAAAAAAATAGTCGAAACGAAAGGCAATAATCAAAACACGAATGGAGAATAATATTAACAAAAATCAACGCTTTACTTCGAGCAAGCTTATCACTTAAAATCAAGCGAACATTTTTCTAATGAAGGGTTTTTTTTAAGTAACTAGGCACAAAAAACCCTTCATTAGACGAGTTCTTGTAAGAAAAACTATGTAGTTTCATCGCAAATATAATTTACCGTGCTTATCTTGAAATAGTTCCAGAATAATGTATTTTTTTGATTAGTTATTATAACAGATAACTTAGAATTATTCAGGTTTTCAAATAGAATCCAAATTGTAAATAGATTTCAAGTTGCAACTTATTTTTGGAGCTTTATTACGTTGGCGTCCATCCAATAGCTACGCGTAAGAAACCTAATTCAGCGCTTTAAATACATTTCTTGTTCCTTAAGCTCTTATTTAAAGCATTATGCTTTTAACTATCCACGCAAAAAGAAGACGCATTTATCTATTTATTTTTCACCGTTGTATTACCTTTTGAAGGGTAGTTAATAAGTTTAGTTATCTCAGCCGTTTTACTAACTTATAACGCTTAAAACAGTAATGTAGTAACAGTATTGTTTGATAGTGGAAAGATAAGTTAAGTTGGTAACTACCTTTATTCGTTGCAGGGGTTGTCTTCTAAAGATACCCTACTCATGGGGAAGTCATAGCCAAAGTGAAAGTTAAAATTTTTTAGTTTGAAGTCAGGATTATGTGAAATTTATACCAACTAAAGCGCCCTCGGTGGTCATCCTCAGTACATTCTATGGAACTACGGATACTTCTACGGATTTACGGAACTCATTGGTGTCTCCTTGCACTGCTAAACACATCTCAGAGATATTACCCTCCCCAGCACTCACAGTATGCTACGACAAAATACAAGACCTATTCGTACTAGTAGTAAGGTGGAAACATTACTGTGTTTTGCTTTGAAGGGTGTGTGATAGTGAAGTTACCGAGGTAACGAGAGTTAACATCTTATTTAGCTGGCGACGAGTGCAATGTGGGGCTGTGTAATGAACAAACGAGACTTAAAAACTTTCATAAATATATTAAACGCTATATCTATATATAATATTTGTCGATACAAAACCTTAACTTGATAAATAAGCATTATTTACTTAAGCAGTATACGTAAGTTATACGCTGCATGCATTTAAAGACGGGGTGAATTTGGATTGTGGCAAGTGGAACTGCGGGTACATTTAAATTCCACCTCCCTCCCTCTCCCCTCCTTCGCCCCTCCCTCTCCTCTCCTTCTCCCCTCCCTCACCCCATCGCCGCACTCTGTTGAACACGCCGCGCCGCACAATTGCCACGCAGCTGCAAATTTGCAACGCGCCGTTTCATTCCGTACCTAGGTATTCTATCCTGTCAAGGAAAATACAAACTTCAATTAGGTGATGAGTGAAGAAGACAATCGTCATCATGAGCAAACGTTTCATCCATTGCTGGACGTGTCTCCCACCAGAGCCTCGTTTGTTGATTAGCAGCACCACAAAGTAAGGTTGACTTGGGTCCCGTGGATTGTTGTGTGGGATCTACCCCAAATGGAATTTAAAGCATCACATTGCGCTCGTTCCGTAACAAAATGTGAAGTCATGTTTCTATAGTAATTTCACTAAGGCCGGCGTGGTGGGAGATGGGCCAAATCCCCCCTTTATTAAGGCAGGCTTATTTCCATCAGTGGACGTCTATCGGCTGATGATGATGACAGAAGTGTGGGATAGATAATTAGATGAATTATAGGAAAAATAATGAGAGGGAAACCTGGTATGACTGGACTTGGCCTTGTCCCAAACTGGGAGCTTTGTAACGCCGTTCCTCTCACTATCAAATTTGCGATATATTTATATAGGATCTATATACGGTATACAGATATTGGACAACTTCCGGTAGATAAGCCGGAACCGGAAGTAAATAAAAAATATTTTTTTACCGATGAAAACTTTTTCTTCAATAAAGATATCAAAAATATACACCGTTGAGGTACTCGGTGACTTTTAGTCCCACTTCCGGTTGGCCGATTATACCGGAAGTAAATATAAATAGCAATTTATATACGAGAAACATATTTGTATAAAATGTCAAAAATATGCATAGTTATGGTACTTAGTGACTTTGGACAACTTTCGATTGGCCGACCGGAACCGGATATGGCTGAGAACGATCTCATTAACCACCTCAATATTAATGCCAAGTTTCATTTTGGACGGCCTTACTGTTTGTCCAAGCGCGGACACAACGAAATTCATACACACACTTGACTAAATCATAGTCAATGCAAAATTGACAATCGTAAACGCAAATATGAAAAAGTCCAATTAGTAATATAAACATTACAGTATTCCATCTTGAAGGGCATTGTACATATAGTTAAGTAATTACCGTAGTAACAAGACGACGTTTTGTCTCAAGATCGCTAGTACAATGTGAGAATGAATAAAATCCTTACTAACGACATGAATATAACTAAGGCATATTTTAGTTATGATATGAATACTTTTACTCATGCTATACTATACTATATTATATTATACTATACCATATTATATTTAAAAAAAATTACTGATATGGTGAGTTATGTTGCCATAAGAGGAAGGCCAACAATAAACAAGGGAAACACTTACTGATAAACTAAAACATAAATCTGTT
>DWLS01004537.1:0-13826 GCA_018246255.1 Pachliopta kotzebuea | reverse complement strand
CCTATGGTAGACTGTAAGATAATGCCAATGGCATTAAGTCTGCCCTTTACACTAGGTGTAAGAAATAAATAAATAAATAAATGTTTGTCCTTTTTTCAAACCTTACTTTTTTCACTGTTTTTACAAACCTTTGTTGGAAATACAACTACGGGCCCTGTGTACTTGGATCCGAATGTTTGGCACTAAATGTGTTAATCATCACTATTAGATCCCCATTTTGGGAAAAGTCAATCTAAAAGTATCCTTACTAGTGACATTGTGTTATCAGATTCTCCTATCCACGAGCCGGTGCGGTCAAGGGAGTACAGTCCGAGGCGCGGGCACCGCCGCCGCATTTCCCGCAGGCGCCACCGCAGCAGGGAGCGCGAGCGTCATAGGGAAGCCCGGGTGCATCATAGGTATTTATTTTTAAATATTAAAAATTAAATGCACAGATTTATAGTACTCAGTTTCTTTGTACAGACTGACTTTGTAACTATCACCATCTCTACTGCTAAACAGTAGGGTGGTAAACATGATTATGTTCTAGTTTAAAAGGTGGCTGTTGCTATTGAAAATATCCAACCTGTTGAAAACCAAAGAGAACAACTACTGTTTCATCATCAGCTAATTCTATTTATATTAGCGATACAAGTCTATTGGCCTCTGGCCTTCCCAATAATGGGGAGATTTGAGCTGTCTCTCACCACACTGGCCCATTGTGTGTTGGTGGGAAGCTAGAGCCTTGTTTTTTAAATAGTAAAGTACACCATGAGCAGGTGATGTTGGCTTGTGTCTTGTGAGTTGTGAGGGACACATTACACCCTCTATTGTAATATAATTTATAAGCCATTATCAGCCCTATACTGCTTCAGCGAGTTTCATATTTGTAAATTTGTTATATTCTAAGACTTTATACTAATTAATATATTCAATGTGAATGTAGGCCAGGAGTGCTATTGAATAGATTGTTTATCATACTGCTATGAGCTACTGTAAATTGGCTTTATCTTGTGTAAATTGTGGTGATTAGATAGATGAGTTTATTTTTTAGGTTGTAAATAAAAGACATGGTATACTAAGAAGATTATCAATAGGCGTCTTCTAGACTGATCTGCTTTACCACTTAGATTACATCTTCTCTTACCATCTGATGGGATCGTAGCTGAGCACTAGTTAAGTAAATAAAAACTGGCACATGGTCTCATTGGATAAATGACCTTGACCTTGTGAGGGAAGGCATTAAGTCCAAGCTGTGGGAACATTAACAGCGGCTTTTGTTATTGTATATAATTTTTCTGTTTTTTAATAAAATAAATAACCTGATACACTGCCGGCACCATGTGCGGTTCTGAGTTGAAAGTTCATATCCTTGTAGCATATGCATTATCTTCCGGTCCTATTACATGTCTGGTCTTGGCTGTCCGAATAGCGAAGTCGTCGTCAAGTAAGTCTTGTGCTTAATCGACTACAGCTATGCATGTGTACTATAAATAGAGAATATTAGAATCTATTTAAGATATATATATCATCATCATCATCAGCTGATAGATATCCACTGCTGAAGACTAATGGGGGATTTAGGCTGTCTCCCACCACGCTGGCCTAAAACGGGTTGGTGAGGGGCCAGAGCCTCGTTTGTTGATTAACAGGCTGCACCAAGAGCTGATGAGGTTGACTCAGATCCATTGAGTAGTATATAAAAAATCATTATGTATCTTTTGTTAAGACACAGCTGCGCATTTCATGGAAACAAGGTATAATCTTTTTGTTGATGTTGTGTCCTTGGCTTAATTTTTGAATAGTTAGTATAGTTGTCTGTTTTTAGGTATTATAATTTATTTTTATCATTAAGTATTCCTTTTTTTTATTATGAATTATTATAGCATGTCATAAAAATAATTTTATATATAATGGAGAGTTTACTTTAGTTACTGTTGTTGAATACTGTCTGTGAGCACCATCGCAGAACCTATTTACATCACTAGAGAAATATTATTGTTTTCAGGTTATAAAGGTGCTTTAAGTACTGCAGTTACTTTGGTAATGAGTTTTAATATCTTTCGTCTCAAGTTATTGTTATGAACAAGGGTATAACCATGAGGAGAATGTTCGCACTTTCCGTATTCAAGTACTTGGAGGTTATTACAAAATAATTTCCAATTTCACCTAATGGGATTGGTTGGAGACAATCGATGTTGAAAACGGAAGCGAATACCACAATATATTTTGGTGCATTTTGTAAAAATGGTGATGTGGTTTGTGTTTGCAGATCGCATAGCCGCAACTTCATGAAGAGGCGGCGCTCGGTGTCCCGCGGCCGGCGGAGGTCCTCCTCCCCACCACGGCACCGTCCGCGTCACACAGAAGTCGTCAAAGAGAAGCACAGGTATACTTACCACATTGTACCCTTATAATTTTACTGGTCTCTGAGTCTATTTGGTACAACAGTGGTATCTTATGGTCATTGTATTCAGACTATGTTATATGAGTCTATGCATATAGTTGAAAATTAGGCAAAGTGACATGCAATAGGAGATATATTGTCCTGTTGCTAACAGATCCGGGGCATTCCATTCATAACGGCTGATGGCTTTCGCGGCAGGTTTAGTGGGTAGGGGCCGCCCAGGCCGAGTCCCATGCATCCCTCCGGGCCCACCCAGAGCACCGGCTCATAGTCCGTCAAAGGATTCCCCCGCTTAAACAAAAATGCCATAGGAGAGTAAGATGTTCAGAAGTACACTGCTGCAGACTGTGGATGGTTATGATCCTTGAAAAGTCCTTTTTGTATTGAAGACATAATAAATGTACTTAAATTTTGATATTATTTTCAGAATTAAACATGAGTCTCCAAGTCCACCATCAGCTTTGCAAAGGAGAATTGACTTTAAGGAGAAGATTAGCGATACAAGTCTATTTGCGGAGCTTGTTAAAGATAAACATAAGAGAGCTAAGGTTAGTTATGCCCTTAATAAACATTGTATTGATTTGTAATTCAATGATTTTGTTAATTGTACTTACACACTAGAAGACAAACATTAAATCTTATGCTAATAGAACAGGGACAATGGACCACACTTTACTGACTCCATATCCCAATATTTGACCATCAGCTTTATAAGAAGATTGAATTTGAGTGCTATGTAACTTTCCATTAGGTCACCGTTTTCATCAAAAGGTCACCTAATGAATTAGTAAACAATCTTCTATATAATAATTAAGGATAATAATAAAGTTTATTCAAATTACTTCTTGCAGAAATTACAAGAGATTCTAAGTCAGAAGGAGGAGGAATCCCAGGGTGCAATATCTTCTTCTACTTCCATAAATAATCCGGAAGTTTTGACTATCGACGAATTGTCGAATGCCACAGCGGATAACTCCCCTCAGGTAAACATTAAGCTGTGACTTGTCAGTTTCGGTATATTATCAGTATTATCTTGATTCATCACACTCTCTGGTTATCATAGTAGACCCACAGGAGACTGTTTTCGGGAGCTCCCTGGCTGGGCTTTCTTAGCATTACATCAAATGTCACAGAAAATGTACCGCCAGGCTACCACCACTGCTCTTAGTGGTTTTATTGTATAAATGACGTCTACACACTTTCCTCCTAGAAGTCGGATAATAGTTTTAATCTTTTTGGCAACTTAAAAAAGTTATTCATAACCATAATAAACAATAAGGCAGCAGGACACTGGAACTCCTCGCCTGACAATATTAGAAGAGCTCCAAACAAAGAAGTTTTCAGTAGACTGGTGAAAGGAACCTATTTGAAATCACAGGATTATTTTGTCTTTTCTGTTTTTCTAATTCATGTATATATGTATTTATTTATGTACTTTCATATTTATATATATACCTCCTCTTGCATTTATGTCCTCTTGAATTGTATTTATATGTATAAGTATATGTATGTATCAAATAATGACGGTATTATTATTCTGGTTAAATATACCTTTAAGACTTCCCCTACCACATCTCCCACCTCCTAGGTTGACTGACAGAGAATGTCTGTAGGCATTAGGTCTACCTATTGTACCCTATTTTAAGGTGTTGCAATAAAGTTTTTTTAAATAAAAATAAAAGTAATAATAAAGCTGTGAAAAAGTCGCCAAATAGAGAACCTCTTTTTTATCGTATGTTAAGAAATTAATAGCACTACTGTTAAATTACTTTTAAGTTAAAACATCTGTTTAAAAAGCTGGTCCGAAATCATATCAATCAGACATATGTAATGTTACTATATTTATTATTTCTGTATATGTTTACTTATCTATGTATGTATATATTACCTATGTTATTTATATTATTTCGTTGTTAGTATTTGTTTATTTATACAAATTATATAATCAAATTAATTCTCAAAATTCTTTCTACCTATCACGACATCTCACCTCCCCAAAGGTTGTCTGTTGGAGAATGCCTGCTGGCATTAAGCCCACCTTTGGTATACCTTAGTTAAGGGTTATATAATAAAGAATAAAAATTCATTATTATGTTCATATTTCATGCCAATCTAATTATAGTTATTTTAACAGTTTTTTAATAAAAACATATTATTTATATCCAATATTGAATTATATGGACAGTGGAGAAATTAGTGAACAATTAATGTAATTATGTTAACATTAATAAAACCAGGCATCAAAGGAGAATGGTGAAAACAAGGAGGTGTCGCAAGACGTCGTCGACATTCCCATGCCGTCGCAGAGTTGTGTGGAGGAGGTCGCACCGCCCTTGCTGGCGCCGCCCGAGTTCGAATCGTTCGAGCACAAGCCCACCGCCAACGGCGAACTACCGGAAACCATCGAAAATGAGGTCAGTGAATACTATAACAAAATATTCTTTCACTAACACTATATTTACCAGACCAGTCAAATTGATTGGTCCTTCAAATTCAATTTAAAAATGTTTCTACATGAAATATTTTCTTTCTGTAATGATATCTTGACTTTTGTAGATTTAATCAAAAAAATAGTTATATGAACTTTATATTAATTCATATATATTCATTTCGAATATATTATGTTTTGGTTAAAATATGTACACAGCTGGTAAATCTAGTGTTAAAGGAAATGTGAAAAAATATTTTTTTTTTATTTTACTGCTACAATAGTTGATTAATTTCTTTTCTAATCGATAGCAAAAACCCCAAACTCCGCCACCAGCGCCAGTAACGGTAGTGACTAGCACGACCGCTTCGGTGTTGCCACCGCTACCCAAACTTGGTGGAAGCGTCGTGGATGGAGTCTATATGCAGAACAGTCAGCTGCATCAGCAACAACAAAAGCCCAAGAGTTTGACAAAACTTCCCATGCCTCCTAACACGCAGGTAGATTTTTTAATTTATTTTAAGGAACCTCTATGTTCTTTAGAAATAATTGGGAACAGTGTTTCTGTATTATTTTAATAGTTTTTAAGAAAAATTACATTAATTTTCAGGTGGAAGACATTAAAACATTAGCAAACGAGAGTCCTTTGAGTACTCCCAGCCCTGTAAAGAAACCTGAGAAACCAAAAAGAACCAGTATTATGAACCTCCCAATGCCTCCATGTAAGTAGTAGTCTTACATCGAAATATATGTGACATTTTAATTGACAGGATCAGGATCGCCATCTTTCATGTAGTTAACGAAAGGGTTTAAAATAAATGTTTTTAAAAATATTTCAGTGATGCCCGAATCTGAGGAGTTCAGCGGCGACGAGCTGGACGGGTCCACTCCCCCACCGGCCTCGCGACGCGAAACCTACTCGCATGTGTTCAGCGGGAGGAACAAGCACAAGGACTCCAATGTAAGTACCCCTCACTCCTCCTCCTAGCTCAGTGGTTATTGAGGCACCAAGTTTTTTTTTTTCAATTAACCTAATATTTCTTTCTGTTTTAATTTTAATTAAATTTCTCATATCAAAAGGTCAAGTGTCTTCGACTCTGGTTACATGTAACATTTCTCTGTCTCCAGTCCGGTTCAAAATTAAAAAGGCCAAGGATATTGAAGAGGCGGGGTTCAAAAGTGGTGCCAGTTGCGACGCCCACGCATCATGCCAAAGATTGGGGAGAGAAATGTGTGGATGGTTTCCAGGTAGAGTTTCAAATATTTCTTTTCTCATCAAGGTAGTGTATATATGAAGTGATAGTAAATTATTTATGTATTAAACATATATGTTTAATGATTTTTATGAAAATGTAAGGTTTTCGATTCAAATCTCTCTTTAAACATGTAATTTGAATAGTTATCACAAGAAAATAAGATATATAAGGGCTGTAGGTTCTGTTTCTTTTCTGAATAGGTAATTACTCAAATCGGAGAAGGCACTTACGGTCAAGTATACAAAGCGAGGGATAAAAACACGGGCCAGCTGGTCGCTCTGAAGAAAGTGCGGCTGGAGAACGAAAAGGAAGGCTTCCCTATCACCGCGGTGCGGGAGATCAAGATCCTGAGACAGCTCAATCATAAGAACATCGTCAACCTAAGGGAGATTGTTACTGATAAGCAGGATGCCATGGACTTTAGAAAGGTTATTCATTATTTTTTTTTACTGAGCTGGTGTAAATTAAAAAAAATTAACCCTGGGACTAGTCAAGCAGAACCTTCGCCTGGTAGTAAGTGATGTAGTAAAGATGATAAATTTTTATGAGTATGGTGAGATTTTTCATGCATTTATAATAAACCATCTATTCTGAACTACTTCGTAAATTCAAAATATTTTTTTATAGGACAAAGGTTCATTTTACCTGGTATTTGAATACATGGACCACGACCTGATGGGCCTGCTGGAGTCGAAGATGGTCGACTTCACGGAGTCGCACAACGCGTCGATTATGAGGCAACTGCTCGACGGACTGGCCTACTGTCACAGAAAGAATTTCCTGCACCGGGATATCAAGTGCAGTAATATATTAATGAATAATAAGTGAGTGCGGGATGCAAGTCCATCATCTGTACTATTAGTGAAGAAGCTTTTACTGGATTAATGCACTTTGCCACCACAAACCATATTACCACTTAACACTAGGTGGTCAAGCATTAACCTTTATAGATAAGAATCTACTTTAACACTGCTAGTATATTTATGGATTACTTGTCGCTATTTGTTATAATGATCCATAGAGCTAAAAAGGTAGTAGTAATTAAAACTCAAAATATTGTGTAGAGGTGAAGTGAAGCTCGGCGACTTCGGTCTTGCTCGGCTGTGGTCCGCGGAAGACAGACAGCGTCCGTACACCAACAAAGTGATAACCCTGTGGTACCGGCCGCCCGAGTTGCTGCTCGGCGAGGAGCGGTACGGCCCGGCAGTGGACGTCTGGTCTATGGGTTGTATCCTCGGAGAACTTTTCCTCAAACATCCTTTATTCCAGGTATGTTTTATGATAATGGTTTTGGTAAATACCTATTTAATTCTCTGTGCTGGTGGTAGGTCTCTGTTGCTGGAGACTGTCTAGGTAGGTACTACCGCAGCTCCTCTTGTAGCGGACAAATTGTAATGTTACAAACATTACTGTGTTTCCGTTTAAAGGGTGCTATATGCTGGAGAAATTACTGGGGTAACTAGACAACATCTTATGTCTCCAGAGAACAAGCACAATCACTAAAATCAGCGCTATTTTGTTATGAGCAATGGTATCATTTACCATCAGGTAAACTCCTTGTACGTTTCATAGTCACGTCGTAAAAAAAATGTTTTTGCTTCTGGGTCACACTGAAAAAATATTTATGCTTTTTTTTCATCTTTTCTACTTTCAATTACTGTATTCGCGACTGATGAAGAGATAAGACTGTTCATCAAGCATCAGATCCACTCTTTTGTAAGCAATATTTAATTTTTTCTTGTATCTTCTTACAGGCAAACATAGAGATGATGCAACTGGAAATGATCTCCCGCGTCTGCGGCACGCCGGTGCCAGGCGTTTGGCCGAACGTAGTGAACCTGCCCCTGTGGCACACGCTGCGCCCCAAGAGGTTCCACAAGCGCTGCGTGAGGGAACAGTTCGCGTTCATGCCCTCCCCTGCTCTTAACTTGCTTGACAGGATGCTGGAGTTGGACCCTGATAAGAGAATCACTGCCGAAGAGGCACTTAAGAGTCCATGGTTGAAGAATGTTGTCCCTGAACAGTGAGTACATTTACGTTTGTTTTTCTATACGCAAAAATTAGGTGCACACTGCTGTATAGACTATCTATGAATAATGTCTTTATCATCATAGCACAGTGTACCGAATAAGTTTTTATAAAAGTTGTGTAACTTTTGCAGAATGCCTGCCCCCGAGTTACCCACATGGCAAGACTGCCACGAGCTCTGGTCAAAACAAAGGCGGAGGCAGCAACGGGAACAAGACCAACAGACTAAACCGAAAGCCTATGGATTCGGCGCGAACGACAGCGAAAAGGAGTCAAACTTTAAGCAGAATGACTCCTCTAACCAATCAGACTCCAGCTTCAAGAGTGAACCATATAAAACCGAAAGTAGTTTCAAAGCAGAGACAAGTCAAGAAGCAGTGGGACAGGTTAAATAGTATATGGAGTACTTCTATGGTTACTACGGATAACCATAGTAGTGTTACCACTAGTGAAAGTGACACTTATGTGTAAGTGAAGTGGTCCTATTGCAGAAAAACTGTGCCAATGTGCTAAATTGAAATAATGGAAATCTGTGTCATGTGTTCTCTTTATGCTGAAGCTAACAGTCCATTGGATTTTTTTATTGTGACAAGGGATTGCATCGGTGTGGTGATAATGAAATGGAAAGAGATATGTATTAAAGAGAACAGAAGGATGAAGCGATTATTTATTTTTCATTTGTGCTTCCTAAATAAGTATAGACCAATTCCATGTTAGCCGCAGTTATAAACAATTAGCTTGAATTATAGCATAAATGTTTTTAAATAAAATCCCTTTGCTTATTATCAGCTAAGCAATATCCTTATGTATATATTTAATGAGCACAAATAATGAAAGTGCTGCTAGATTTAAATTATGGACCTATATTATACAAGATGGATATACAACCAGCGGTAATTTTAACTTGGAAATCTTGTTATGAGTGGATAGGTTAAGGGTTGTTACTGCGATGGTTGAAGAGCAATTGTCTTTATCACAGGATCCAATACATCACACTGTTCAGTTTGTTATTTAAATGGAGGTGGTGTTGCGAGTGTGTACCAAAATTTATCATTGAAAACCAAAGTGTTGTTGTGTATTGCACTTCTATTTATCGGTGGTTGCAATCTGTGTAAAACCTCTCGTGTATTTCTGTAAATTGTGTAATGGTTTTATGATGTAAGTAAAGTGTTTTTAAAAAGGATTCATTGTGTAAATAAATTGAAACTCAAAATGTATGTATTTTATGACTATGGATGGATTTGTTTTTTTTATTTTAAACCTATTTGATTGTGATCAACGTTAAAGATTTTAAAATGTGATGGAGTTATATTTGTATTATATTTTTTATTTATTTGACCCAACAGAACGGGTTCATTTATCAATTTCCCATCAATGTGGAATGTCACATTTCCTACTCCAGAGAATGATACTCCTTTAAGTGAATTAAAATGAGTATTTGTGAATAGTATGCAGATTTTTTTTCCATAGACTAGAGGTATCATTTATTAGAAAGAATTCATGTCTATGATAATCATCACATTGTTATACAAAAAGTTTCAAGTTGGAGACCAAAGACAAAAACCAGAGAAATGGAGTTAAAAGGAAAAATAATTGTCTTAAAAATTTATGCCTTTAAATATTTTAATTTTGATAACAAATTAATGTGACATAACTTCTTAAATGAGATGAGATTTTAATTGGAGTTCACATTGAATGGGACTAGGTTAAATATTACTTTGGTAGGTTACTACATAATCACAGCCGACTGGAGATAATGATTTAACTGCCGTTCAGTCATTAAATACATAATTTGTATGTCTATATACAATATAAGGAAATGTATGAATAATGTGAAGTGTTTACAGGCTGTGAGATCACTCGATGAATTTGTGATTGGCACATTTAAACAGTGAATCATCACAAATGATAATCATTCCAAATGAAATCAATTGCAGAATAGCATGATACTGCTGCGGTTACTGTAGTTAAAAAAAATGTATGGAGATTTATGTAAATCTTATTTGTATAGGAAGAGAATATTTTAATACAAGACAACGGATCGACTAGTTCAATTGTATGAGACTCGTATGGCCTCCTGTGTATTGTGTTCGGTTTATCAATAAGTTTGTATGATAAGGGTTGAATTGTTATTGTTGCAATATTATATGGCAATAAGTTGAATTAGGTTTGTATGTACTCATACACAGGTTGTTCTTTATGTATGTTCATAATAGAATTATTATTTTAAAAAAATTTATGTATGATCAAATTTCTTAACTATTAGAGTTGAATGTTAAAAAAAACTGAGTCTGGATAATTCTGAAGTCCGTAGATGACCAGACTGGTTTACCAATGTGTTTTGAGTAACAGCCGGAGGTTTGGAATATGTATGGAATATGTTTTTTTGGGTCTAGTCTGGTTGAAGACCATTAGCATTACATTGCTGTTCTAGCAGGCATACATATTGGAGCCAGTGTTTTCTGGTGACCACATTCCATCCGCTGTGATGTCAACATCGGCCTAAACATCAGGTTAATTTAAATATATAATCTGACTCCTGTGTACTGAGTGTGGGTTTTGTTGGTTTCGTTTCTGTTGCTGGTTTCACTTTGTTAATTTTGTGGAATGAAGATTTTTACCACAAGCATCCTTCGCACCATACCATTTCCACATTCAGAATTAAGGTAGAGTTTTTTTTTTATTCGGTTTTCTGATGTGCTAGTCCTTGGTTAAGATATCAAAAGTACAAACGCAATAATTATTCTAATTAATAATGAACCTTAAATTTTGGTCCGTTGTGATATGGTAATATGTCTTTGTTCCACAAATGTGATAACCAAAACGCAGTTGGCATTTAATAATTACTTTATTATATAATTATTATTATATGTATATTGTGACCTTAAATTTTGTATGAGACATCACAATTGTATATAAACTGTGTAGTTAAGTATATTTGTTGTATATCACAAATGTTTGTAATGTAATATGTGGGTACTTGTAACTATTCTTGTGTTGTATGGGGAATATGAGTGTTATTAGTTTTTTTTATTCGTCGCGACTAGGCGTTATACTGGTGGTGATATTTAGCCGATATACGTCCACTGCTGGACGTAGACTTCCGATAATTGTGGGGATTTAAGCTACCCAACCCGTTGGCCCAATGCTGGGAAGCCAGAGTCTCGTTTGTTGATTAGTAGGGTGACTATCGTACCCCATAACATGGCCCTGGTTAAGATTGTATACACAGCATCACATTGAGCTCCTCGTCTTGTGACTTAAGGTTTTAAGTATCGTTACCTCAGTAATTTGACAATCATACAGCAACATTTAAACCGGAACACAGTAATGGAGACCTACCACCAGTAAACATATTTTTGTTTTTATTAAAATGATTCATTAAATGAATGATACATTGATATTTATTTTTATTAATTCAATTTGGATGAGAATTCTTCTTTATAGCACCATACATCTTCATTGATCCAACCGTCTCCAGCCACCATCAGGGCCAGGGTTTAATATTCTCATCAAATTAGCAAGCGTTCAATGCTCATGCGAATTAATTGTTTTATGTATAACTAATACTGATATTAAATATCTAATTATATGTGTATATATATGCATATCCTAGTTTTGTTTTAATATAAATAATTTGTATATAATGTTTACTATTGAAATATTGGCGTGGAACAAATCGTTAAATAAGCTGGTAACATTTACATTAGAAAATTGATACTGAATATAATTTTTTTTTTGATGGGAGCACACTTAAGTAAACAGCATCACATAACGCTCGTCCTCTTGAGAGGTAGTGTTAAGTGTCGTTACTACAGTAATTTCATTAGAAAACAATCCCTTTCAAACTGTATTACAGTAATATATACTTATCCAATAAGTTGATTCTCGTTCTCTTCCGTTATATTCATCACGGGAACATCTCACAGGGTATACTGTTTTTGTGAATCAGCGATGATTTATTATTATCTATACTCAGTCGGTTATTTTTAATTTTCGGTTTCCTCACATCCGATTCCGATGGATGAGTTTCCTGTCTAGTAGTAAATGCATGGTTCCGGTTGTATCATATAGCAGTAAGGCGAACCGCGAACAAATAATCCGGAGTTGGCGTGTTTTGTATATTTACCCGTTTCAATATATGCCGTCGGTTAAATAGAAAATATATATTTTTCAAAATTTGATTATTTAAAAGAGCCTACTGTTAACAATATTTTCATATGGATATAAGACACTAAGATATCAAACGGAAAGTCCTCTAGATATCACAAGTGTCATCTTTATACTCTATGGTCATCTGCCACATTGTAAACTTTAAATGCTTGGATTGAGTTAGCTTGAGCCATCGGGTGGAAAAGTTTTTAAAAACTACATATTTGTGACTACTGTCACAAGTTAAGATGTTAAGTTAATAACAAACTGAGAGAGAACTGATTTTATTTAGTAATAGAAGCTTTTTATATACTAAGGTTATACAATGGCTCCTTATGCTCCTTCCCCAAATCTTCTCTCGTCTCTCTCCTCTCCCTTATACTATATAATTTATATATATATATTTCAGCTCGCGGAGTCCGGATCCGAAAGCTCAGGGTCCGATGAAGCTTTCACGGCCATAATAGTGGCCGAAAGCAAAAAATTCATCCGAAAAAAAAATGGGTCCTTATGTATAGTTTATAAACTATATGTGATTAATGGATCTCTTATTGGAGTATAACGGATTTATATTCATTTTATCAGTAATTGTTTTCTTTGTTCATTGTCGTCCTTTCTCTTATGACAACTCTTGTAAAAACTGTTGGTAAATGGTAATTTGACACAGACGAAAATGTTCTTTGATAATGTTTTTTACACTATTACGTACTATGTGCTACATGTTTGTGTTTTCTTTCGTTTTACGAATGGAAAATCGCCAAAGTTCTGGATTCTCTTTCATATTAGTTGCATTTCACTTTTATATCCACAATTTTCTATTCCCTGTGTGTATTCTCACAATCACTAGATATTGGCGAAATTATTGCGCAGAGCAGTAGAAGTAAAAATAATAATAACTGTTAATTTTGACTGCCATTTTTCTATTTAACCGACGATGTATATGTGAGTATTGTTGTAAGAAATTTGTTTAAATGAAGGTCACAATGAATCGATACTTAGGAAGTAATGATTTTACAATCCGTACAACGTTCCTGATGTTTTTATGTACAGCTATTTAGACTAGAAGTACTTGGTTTGTCTCTGGTCTGTTCTTCAGTCTGCGTGGTCTGGATGGAGTCTGGCTGAATGCTGCGCTGTAACTCTGGATTGTTGTTAAATAGTTTAATGATACAATGTAAAAATGTAACTAATTTTTTTTAAATAATTAAACAGCGATTGATTATTACAACTAGTTTCATTATAAACATAATCATTTTTGAAATACGCTGGCTGTTATATTAACACATTGTTGACCGCCAATTTTACTGAAAACTTATCTCGTGTTATTATTTCGTTATTGGATGTGGAAGTGAAACAATAATAATAAACTTTATTATTCAACTTTTAATATTTCTCTTTCGTATGATAAGTAGTATAACAATAATGAATGTCATATAACAAGAAGAATGTTAGATATGATTGTGGAGGGATATGTAGGTCGAGGTAGACCTAAGAAAAGGTGGATGGATTGTTTGAAGGATGACATGAGTAAGAAAGGGGTAACCGATGAGATGACGGCTGATAGGCGAGACTGGAA
>DWLS01004536.1:0-13826 GCA_018246255.1 Pachliopta kotzebuea | reverse complement strand
CCTCTCATTCCAAAAACCGCCTCATCTTTACAATTTTGTCATCATCTTTTTATTTTCTTTAACATTATTTACTATTTAATATAATTTTTACATACTATATATACATTTCCCTGCTTACTATCTTTTGCTATTTCAATTTTACATTTATTACTGTTATTTAATATATATTTACTTTTACATTTTTCTCTTACATCTTATTTTTTACTTTCTTTTCCTACTTAGTCGTTCCAATTTATCACTTTCTGTATAATTTCTCTAGCAAACTTAATCTCTGAATAAGATTGGTAGATAGGAACGATAAGTAAGGAACACTATCATACTGATCATTATTATATGTAACTACGGTTTCTACCTTTGTTCTATAAGGGCGATAACGAGTACACATTAATCTACCTTATAGCATCCATATCGTAGATTAATGTGGCATAAAACCTCATTTACTTATTATCTAACATACCCCAATACGCAACATCAGGGTAATATAACGAATCCTTTTAATATGAATATACATAAACACTTTTCTTATAGAAAAGATACTAAGAACTGTACAGATTCTGATAAGTTTATAATTTTTATTTTGATAACACAAGGAGATAAAAACTGAATCGATGAGAATTTAATAGTGTTTACGAGACATTGTTGGGTAACATGTATCCCAATATAATGAGATACGTAAATACATATTTATGATACTTTTAAAGGTCCGTTTTAATCTTTATCCATTATAGAAATTTCAGGTTGAGTTACTTTAATATAACACAGGTAGACCCGAAAGGTCTAGTCCAAACTCCCGAAGTTCCTCCTTCAGGTACGACTAATTAATTAGCTAAGTCCCGATAGGCGGATCCGGTCTGGGTCCAGAGTAATTTCGGGACCATCGTGGGTTTTAAATGACTAAACATGTTTAATACACGAGAAGTTATTTCTCAATAAATACAAAATTTACCACATACTTTTAATTTTTAACATTGTTCCTAAAGAAATCTTTAAGATTTAACAATTATGTTTCAAGGACTAATTAATATAGTTTTAACGATCGAAAATAGCATTCGCAGTGAATTGAAATTAAAGATAGCAGGTTCAATCTATGTGAGGTATGTATTCAATTAGAATATAGGTAATATACCAGACGTCGACATGAATTATATCATACGAATTTAACTAAACAAATTACTAAATTACGAAGCAGAAACATAACGAACGGTCAAACAACTTTGTATATAATGAATTACCCTAATAATTACGAACTAATCGGCCAATTCCCCGTAATTTATCATGTAAATGCAACTCAGCGGCGAACACGGAATAATTGATACGTTTTCACGCATTAATGCTGGAACGGTATTACCAATAACATTAAAAGTATATATACGAATCGTTATAGATCTTCCCACTAACACAAATGTCGATTTTTCTTTATATATAGCAAGCAGTAGACATACATATTTCATAAATATATTATTCACAAAAAACATACAAAAGACAACAAAAGGTTTAACGATAGTAGGTCTTTGTTACCGGAGACTGTTTAGGTAGCTACCACTGCAGCTTCTGTTTCTGCTGCCAAACAGTATTATGAAAACATTACTGTGTTCCGTACCAGTACTAGTACTAGTGAAATTACTGGGGTAAAGACACTAACCACCTTATATCCTTTTTTTTTTTTTACTTATGTATAGGTTAATGCTTGACCACGATCCCACCTGGTGTAAAGTGAAGATGTGGTCGATGATGGTAAGGCGCATTAACCTAGCAAATGCCTATTCACTCTTTTCTTGAAGACGCCCACATCGTAATTGGACGGGAACACTGTCGCCGGCAAGTTGTTCCATTCCTTCACTCCCAATGCAACGAGCGCAATGTGGGGCTGTGAATATCATATTAACTAGTACTACGTTATTGTGGATAAGCGTATCACTTACCTGTGATGTTTTAGTCGCTTAGTCAAATAAAAAAAAGAACAGAAACTTTTACCAAGACAAAACCTACATTTTAGGTTCTATGCAAATTTGTTTACTTGCTTACAAATGTAAGTCTACACGGAATGTTTTGAGAACCGTCGAGTACGTGGTTAATCAAGACTGAGAGTCTTTGTCGCAATCAACAAATGCGGTGAAGCTAGTACAAGAAATCAAATTCAGGCAACATGGTGAAATTCAAAGCTACTTCCCAAACGTTAAATGATATCCACTCGCAAAAACTAACATATAACTATTTAGCAAATTGTGAACGATGGATCACCGAGTGAACTTATGTGACCCATTATAATTCAGAAAATAATTTTACGTTGTTAATGTTACGGTTTAGTAAATAATTTTTGAAAATAACGAAAAATATATTCTCTTGCTATGTACTATGGGAAAAATTTTATAACAAAGACGAATTCTAAAAGAATAGTCATTCTTGTAAAGGGTCAACACTCAACCCTTCTAACTGCTCATACGTGTAATATTTTCCGGTTTGTATTTATACTTCCCGAATCCATGAAAGTATCGAAGCCAGTCACATAGAAAATTGTTCAACGATCACCGAATAACACAGATTATATTCAAGTAAAATTTATACAAATTTATGCATAATTTATAAATCGTAATTTATGTTACATTTTATCATTGATTAGAAAAATATCAGCGAAGCAGAAATGTTGTTATATTACTTAGAAATATTACTTTTAAGTCAAGATCATTAACAACGATGAAATATCAATAACAAAAATATGATGAATCAACTTGACATTAAAATATACTTTACGTTCAGATATTTTGGATTAAAATTGTGTAATGATTCAAATCTAACTAAAAATGCAGAACAGGTATCATTTAAGTAAAGATATTGTAGATGATTACATACTAATATACAAATCTTTAAACCTAACAAGCTTTTTCAATGTTCCATATTTGTCCTCATTGTCACTTAAGACCATGTGCAATTGAGGTCAAATGTTAGCCTATTCCAAATATAAAATGGATACAATGAAACTACATGGCAGCCAAAGGTATTTTCGATTAAACAGAAAGCAATCAACAGATGAGAACTGCAACCGCCGTAACGAAGACAAATCGGCGGGTAGTTAATGATAATGAAAACAAACCGAAACATCGGAATTTCTATTCGTAGTTTTAATTAAGGTTTTGCAGGTGCTTGGTGCTTAGCGATGAACGGACAGACCCCTCCCGAGAGCTAATTAAACGGATTAGGTATGATAAATGTAGGTATCTTCATCTTCATCCAGTTCGTGGTTCCGAGTGCTTTATACCGTGTGAACCATTTAATCGTCTCTGATTTATGTTAATTTACTGTGGATTTCTTAATGGATTAAGTGTTAAAGGATTAAATCAGATGTATATCAAAGCATACTTGCGCATTTTGTTATTATTTCCAAATAGAAAATCTACAATAATTTCTAGTATTGTAGATTTGTTATTTCTAGTATTTGTTCCTTAAGTATGTATTAAATCCTCAAATAAACGGTTTCTTTCTTTCTTTCTAGTAGTTAACACAACACATGATTTAGTATCTTGCTTCTATAATGGTTAAGTACGTGTTTATAGTTAAAATTATTACATAGATTTATATTAAAATCACTGTTCGTGTTAAAGATAGACTAATTATTATAAAGAGCTGTTAAAAGAAAGCTTAAAGCAGTAATAAAGCTTTCGAGAGTATCGTAATAAATTACCATTCCAATATTGAAATATTTCAGCCAGAATAAACAGATAGAATTAAATATAACATTACTACAACTTGAGACTAAGTTAAATTACGAGCAAAATAGATTCTCGTTCACGGAACAGTGGTAAATATCCACTGAGCAAGCACTTACAGGCCATTACAAGTAGCGCAGCTGACGGCGAATCACGTTACCTACTTTGTGGGGATGCAATTCCCACAAATCCGTTCCCAGTTAACTGGAAAATATATTCAACGGTAGCGTTATAGTCATGTTGAAAAGTATTTCGAATATTGTTAACTTCAAGTAAAAACTACGCAGTGTAAAACTTAATTCTGCATCAAGAACCGTAATTATTGTATACAAAATATTAATGAATATCGTGATTATGTGACATAATATTTATACAAAATATATTCGGTAGACCTGACCACTGAGACCACGTGGTCAATGTTGAAAATGCCGTCCATTACTTTAATGGAACAGTTGATGAAAACCTCAAGTTAGTTATTGAATTACATTAAAACTAAATTGTTAGTAATGGACAAAGTTAAGGACAAAATATAATTTTAGTTGTACATAAAACGCTGTTTGGAAGTTACAACAAAGTTGGTTATCACCTCTTAAGATAGGCCAAGATTTTAAAACCTTTACTGGTGGTGGAACTGTGTCTAAGACCATCTAGATAGGTACCATCTTAACTCCTATTTCTGCCGCCAAACCTGAAGTGTTGAAATATTACTGTATTCCAATTTGAAAAGCGCCGTAACTTGTCAAATTACTGGGGTATCGAGATTTGACATCTTGTTTTCTAAAGTCAAGTATCAAGGTTCGTTTACCGTTATTAGCTTATTATAAAATTTTTGGAAATTGCGTATTTTGCAAATATAAATTTTATTAAAAACTTTTTATTAGAAGATATATTGTATATTATGTATTAAGTATTTTATGTTTTATTTTTTGATCCAATTTTATGTTGTGTATGTCTTGTGATACAATTTAATATTATTTTCATATGTATTGTCACACACCTTTTATTTTAACTGCTCTATGCACTTGCCTTCCTCATAACATCTCTGCACCAGCTGCCGGCGTCAGTGTTCCCGTCCAATTACGATGTAGGCATCTTCAAGAAAAGAGTGAATAGGCATTTCCTAGGTTAATGCGCTTTACCATCATCGACCACATCTTCACTTAACATCAGGTGGGATCGTGGTCAAGCATTAACCTATACATAGGTAAAAAAAAAAAAGGTAGACTGTAAGATAATGCCAATGGCCTTTACACTAGGTGTAAGAAGAAATAAATAAAATAAATTGAGATTTTAAATAAATACAAAAAAGAGTTTGTGTTAAATATTTAAATAAAAAACCCTACACAAACGTATTAAATCGGATAAAAATCTCAAAGGGTATAATGTACAGGTTTTTTGGGAGTAACAAAACACCTATACTGTTGTCCGGGGTCGTATTAAAGGATATAAGACCGACGTTAATAAAACTAGCATCACGCAAGGGTCACGGTTTTAATCTGAGGCCGTTAATGGGTTCCTCAGAGGCCTGTTAAATCTCCTTACTCTAAAACATAGGTATAAATTTAGACGGTCAACCGCCGGAGCTGGTCCGTGTATAGCATGTATTAAATTTGCAATACGTAAACAGGGTATCATTGTATAGAAACAAAATTTAACTATTTATTTTCATATAATATTTATATTACAATCGATAGCCTATAAATTACAATAATTAGACTTATTTATTATTAATATAAAGTTTACATGGTATTCAATTTACGAATGCAAAAATACCACACCATCACAAATCAGGATGCTATATAAGTAGCATCACATTGCGCTCCTCGTTATAATATACAATATGTAGTGTCATTATTGCAGGGATTTTATTGACTACAACGCCAATGAAATCGGAGACATAGTGTATTATCATGATAGATCTTACTAATACGATTTCCGACAGCAGAGTAGATTAAAGGAATAGAAAACTATGTAGCCCGCTAAACCGAAGATTCATTTAGTCATGCTCTACGGACACATGGAGAGCAATAGTTCCAATTTTCATAGTGCGTAACTACAGAACTGACCCGGAAACAGAATTCTACCACCAGAAGGCGTTTTAAAAATATATCATATTCCACAAAAGCATAGCTACATCAAAACTTATCCGAACAATTATGCGAACATGCCATGTAATAGATAAGAAAGGAGAAAAAGGAAATTCGATCGCGCATATAACGTATAAATGCGTTATGTGAATAGTTTCCTCGTCATTATTATCGTAAAAAAGGATAACATCTTTATAAATAGCTGGATAAAATGTACCACTCACAGAGATTATCTTAGACAACCAGAGAGGATTACATACTTTTACAAGACCGTTCCGCATTCGCCGAGCAGCGGTAAACAGCTCAGCTCTTAAGACGAACGATTTAAACATATTTGATACATAAAGAAAATCAGCTTAAAAACTTGTTAACTTATCTAGAGACTTTTCCTATCCCTTCTAAGTAATTTGCTACCGGCCTTTTCTATACTGAGTTTCCAAGTAGCTAGATTTGCAGTGACACTTTTGTCAAAACCTTTTTTTTTTAATATTTTTGAATCATTGTCACTGAAATGCCAGGGAAGTTGTCTTCACAACGTGTAAAAAAAGTAGACCTGCGCAATAGAGATTTTAAAAAAATCATTTGATATTGGTCCAATTATATAACTACCAAGATGTCAAAAAAATGTAGAGGAATGTGCAAAGCATAAAGATCTTCAGGTTTGAAAAGTTTTTAGCGTACCAAATAAAATAACTGGGGTAGCAAGCCTTAACACTTTCTTATAAATGCCTCTAGTATAACGTAATGTTATATAAAAATTTAACTAGCACAACATAGATACACACGGCCGTAGAGTTTAAAATCAGGCAAACCGTTCTGCACGTCACGTTAAGTTAAAAACCTAATAAGGATAATGAAAATTTTAATGCTATTAAAAAAGAGAGGTCAGCAGGTAAATTAAAGTTTACGTTTTAAACTTGCTATAAATTCACATACCATCGCTCATAAAAACCGTTAAAATCACCTAAAACACTTTCCTAACTAATTTTTAGCCCGAAAACGTGACGTGTTCGGAACGGTCGTAAAAAGGTCCCTGTATAAATATCCGACGCTGCATACGGGCTAAATAATGAGCCGTAAAATAAACAAGAGATCCACGAGGCTAACTTTTCCTTAGTAAAAATTCTAACTTACAGACTTACAAAAAAACTTCTTTAGGACTATAGCAAACACTGTAAGACTTATCTTTACGAACATATAATTTTACTAAGCCCAGTAACCAAACCTTTCAAAAGACATCATGTAAAACTTTTTGCCTACTAAAACTGTTTTGGCCTTCAGTGTTCGGAGAACTTACTTGATCTCCATTCAATATACTGCTGTAGACTCAAACTATGTCTTTTTTTAAGAAGAGCCGAAGAAGACTTTCATCATAACATAACAACATGGTGCTAGTTAAGATGTACACTGCACCAGATTGCATTTGTAATTTTATGAATAAGATTTTAAGTCTCGATATCACGGTAATTTCACTAGCTCACAACACCCTTTAAACCGGAACACGTTATTAATTACACACTGCTGTACTGCTGCCGGACAGTCTCCGGCAACAGAGACCTACCACTAGTGTGTCATAAACACTAATAAGTATAACATTGAATCGGTGTCTGAATCAACGCTCCTTTAGAAAGAGTGACGGATATACCTTTATACAAAATTTCTCCAATATTCATAAATTAAAAACAAAGAGAGCAAATAAAGACAGAAGTGTCAGAAAGAGAAAGAGGTTTAACCAATTGTTAATTATACTTATTTATAACAAATAACCATGCGGAGATAGTTAACATGTTTACACAACTCCATTACTTGTAGATGATGTAGATTACAGTGTGATTTTAATGCGATGTAAATTTTGTTAAGTAGACAAACCTTGTTGACTGCTTCCGAGTCGCAATGATTAAGCGCTTGCTTTTTAAGATTGAAGTTCCTTGATTCGATTCCTTAGCAGTATGTTGCGGAGTTTAATTGTTGGTAGAGTTTTGAACCAGCTTGCTTATTGGGTAATTTTTGGACATAAAAGCATCCCGTTAGGGTTGTCAACATAAAAGAGCGAGAAACAGAGTGTATTTTGAGCCAGCACTCTTCACCCTTGCACGACCTCGTTGTCACTTAACACCATGTCAAATTGAGGTCAAGTGTCAGCCTATTGAAGAGTAATAATAAATATTTGCGAATGTATCGCGACGCTGTCGCTTGTAGTGTGCACGGCCAAGAGCGAGTTGTTTTATGAATCTTTCACGTAGTCCAGAGAGGGAAGGGAGGGAGGGGGTGTCGTTTTTATGCGCGGATATAAAATTGGACGTAAAATTCGAGTCACGTCCCCGTCTCCCCGTACAGTCAATCATTGTTTTATTACATACAAAACTCCGCACCGGCCTCCGGACCGGATGGCAATCCTACGCTGATTAACCTGACTCTTCGTATTATTTTCCATTGGTATTGAACCTTAATTAATCCACAAATGTGTAATAAAAGGATTTGTAATTTTTTTATGTCATTCTATTGTTTTACAAGATTTCATGTCTGTTGCGAGGTTTAATGGCGTCGTAATATTGAAATTATGAACACCCGATGTGTTATTAAAACAATACAAATTAATTAAAATTGCAAAGATTACTTTACAAAAGCTATAAACTCTTAACAATTAATCAGTTTTTATTTGTTAATCACAAGTTTTTATAGCATATAACAAAAGGGGAATTGGCAGTGTGTGCAGTAAATGAAATAGTCAGAATTACAATATGCGTAAGTAGTGAGTAAGTTTATTGTACAATAGCTTTATCTTTATTTATTTTTAGGTTTTAATCTTTACTAGGGGACAAACAGTTTAACTATGAAGATTTTAATTACATAGACCAACTGACAAATCCTGGTCACAATTGTTACCTTTATTATATTCACAACAACGTTGTGTTACTATTACAATTACGACACATTTTATAACGTTGATAAATGAAAGTACAAATCAGTTTTTCGCTAATTACACTATTTGTGTATTTAACACAGCTTCTTGATTACGTAGAGGTTATTTCAAAAAATAAATCTCCGTTGAAGAGCTCGGTAAGTTCGGATAAAGGAGTAGCTGGAGGCAGAATAGCTGTGGACGCGTTAGCGGCTCGGCATTCTGTTTATCCGAAGGTAATGTGCCGCTGAAAACCGTCGTCTTTAAACACCGATCATTAAGGGTGCCATAAATCAAAGCTTTGAACCTCACCGAGTTGAACTTTGGTGTAACCGTGTTAAATGATGCAGGAGTATCGTTTACAAAAAGGTCTGTACTGATAATGTTAAAACCTTTTCAAATTACACCCGATCCGTTCACTTCTTAAAGTTAAAAAACAGTCTATATTCAGTATATTTAATGTTCATATATGTTATAATGTTTAGAATGAATAAATCATTCTGATTCTCCAACGGTCCTGGTTTTTAAAAAACGTAGTAACGATGGTAATTTTTTAAGATATTGTAATTTAAAGCAACTTTGGTCAAAATAATAAAACTTGGTACATTTTTAAAAATGTATTTTGTATGAAAAAAACATACAAATAGTAATGTTATTAAAACAGATCTAAAAGTCTTAGATATTTAAATAGTATATTTTTAAATAGTTTTAAATTAAATACATATCCATAATGTGAAATCTCTGGTGTGTTGTTTGTATATGTTGTCAAGAAATTATATTGTGAAAACAAAGCACAGACTATGGAGTACGAGCAGAAATACGACACATGACGCCAACAGGTGCGCAGCACAAGGGTCCATAAATAAACCAGTTAAAAGGAGATTTGAGGACGCTGGGCAGATGTTGTTTTAGCCCAAAACAAGTCAAGAGTGCAGCGAGCGGGCACCTGCCCCTGGCGTTTTTTATGTTCCGACGCTAAATTTTACCGGGCCCGTTAGGAAGGTACAATTTTTTATATTTAGTAAAACCATTTTAAGGTACAGAAAAGATATTAATTCTATAAATAGGACCAAAAAGTTCAGAACACATGTAATGTTTCAAAACAACTCATTTTTGTTAAATAAATTTTTCTTTTTAAAAAACTTTTTTGATAATCCTGAAATTAGCGTCCAATGGGCGGACTTAATGCCTACAGGAATTCTCTACCCTGTTCTCCCACCTAAGTTGCCTCATAAGTCAACATAGGTAGGAGATGTGGTAAGAGAAGTCTGAAAGTAATATTTTATGCTTAAAAAAATAATAATAATCATTAGGTACATACATATACTTACTTATACATACATATACATACAATTGTATACATAAATACAAAAGAAGATAAATATATAAACAAATATATGAAAATACATAATTTTTTTTTTAAACATTACTATGACATGTTGGCAATTAGAAGACTGACTAACTAACCATCAATATAATAGATGACAGAAAGATCCCAATAATGCATTATTAAAAATATTACATTAACTGTGAAATATTTAGAAAAAACTAATGGGCAAGATGTTGACTTGATCTTATGAGGTACATTGGCATTGGGATTAGTTAAGATGTATACAAAGGATTACATTGCGTTAATGACATTGTGACATAAGATGGGTGTATATTAATACCATCGTTTTTTTCTACTTCTAACCCCTATGAAGTTATAACAATACTAAAGTAAAAATCAAATATCCTTACCCAGATTGTCTTCAGTATCATATTAGTAGAAACTCGTTTGATTATAAAATAATTTTAAATCAAGATATACATATTCATGTATTATTATCTGCATAACAGAAAAAGTTTGAAAATTTTTTCGAAAATGGGGGAATATATATAATAATTTTAAAACGTGTTTTTTTCACATAAAACAAACTGACGTTAAAGTAAAATATCTGATGTATTATTTGTTCTGTTAACTCGGTAATGGAATATCAATGTGCTAGGGTTCTACATTTTTAATTTCAATTTAACGAGAATTTTGATTTTACACAATATTAATAAGGCGCTTTATAAATTTGATATTATATTGTAAAGTACAATAGAAGAAAAAACAGTTAAAAGTGAAATAAGAAAACCATGGTATTATATATATATATTCGTAAGTATAAAGTATGATCATTTATAAAGGTGGGCGGGTGTCTGTATCCGAGGAATGTCTAGGTATTATAAAATAACACTATACTCTCTTTAGTCGTTGGTTAAAAATAACAAACGTAAACATGTCACCACAGTATTACCAGGTCTGAATCGATGCGAGATTTGCCCCCAATTTGTTAAGGTCGGAAACCACAACCGACTCGGATCTTCAATGCGATTGCGGTATTGCTTCACAGGCAATTCTCACGTAACATCTTGTACGTCACAGGCAAACACGTGATTACTGTAGCAGAGTATGGACGTTTTCCTTGGTACTGTTGTCGCTTTGTAGTCTCAAGCTATAGCACAAATCAGAATTTATTGTAACTTAAAATTTATTATTATTACACTCTTTTTTTTGGCGCGGGGTAATCTTTAAAAAATACCCTGCTTCTTGGGCGAAGTCAGGGTTATGTAGGATTTTTATCCACTAAAATCCTCTCGGTGGTCATCCTCAGTGCATTGCGGAAGGCCCTGGTTCTCCTACGGAACTGACCGGTGCCTCCCTGCACTGCTGCTAAGCACATCTCCGGGAGAGCTATTGCTCTCCCCAGCCTAAACAGTATGCTACGGCAAAATACGACACCACTTTGCACTTGTCGTCCAACCCAGACTCAGTCAATGGACAGTAAAGGCCCTCACCCTCAAAGCCCGCGAAACCCGTAAAACCTTTCAGTCGCCTTCTACCATAGGCAGAGCTTACCTTAGTCTTATTCTTGATAGGCCGAGACTACAGGTAGCCCTGCCTAGCCATTATTACACCGCCTAATTGCAGCATGCTCAACTATTCCCTACCGTCGCTTGACAAAGAATGTCTAATGTATTACTCGACATATTCTATAATCAATGTTGCGAACATACAAAACTGTCTGTTATACATAATGACTACTATTGATATTTACTACTATTACACATATTTATTCATATGATATTTACTACTATTACACATATTTTTTTTATTATGTAATTATTACTAAGCTTACAATGATATAATATTATTAGAACAAACTTGTATCTCAATATGATAGCATAAATGGGTTCTGTGTATTATAACAAATAGCATTTCCCATGGGAGTACGTATCACATACTCCCAGGCCTCACCTGCTTATTATTTCGAATAATATAAAAAGGACACATTACTGGAGTATTAATAAACTACTATTGTTACACCGCAAATTAATAGGATGAATCGTAGTTTATATCTTGTGACACCAAGACTAATTTATCTGTGCTGAACAGAATTTCCACTATTAAAATTCCTTTGTTATACATAGAACGATGTGTTACCCTATCCAGATTGCGATATGCAATTACACGACAATAGCCTTCCATACATAGTTTCTCACTTATTGTTTGGGGCCATCCAAACGTGGCGCAGACAGGCTGACCGTGTGATAGACTTTGCCAATACATTAGACTATGATTAGTAGAATGCAAGGACGAGCTGCTACGTACTCTATAAATAACATGAGGACAAATGAATTATTCATTAATATGAATACTGTCATAGTATTCAATAGATTACAGAGATAATAGCATACGTGTATAATAAATGAACCTATTGTCAATAAGGATTCTCAAATGAATATAATTGGTAACTTCAAAAGGAGCACTGTAAGGTCCAGCTACTAAGGATAAGACTACGGTAATCCATAAGTAAAGTTTCTCTAGTAATAAATAGTAATTGTTTATACTGCATCTCATACGAATTGAGAACTACTGAGAATTTCACCAGAACTAACCTTAGCCTTGAGAATACTATTGTTTTAATGTGCTAATCAAAACTTTTAAGACGAATGGTACAGAAAAATATTTCATAGTTTAACGTTATCTAAAATCTGGAGCGTATAAATCAGAAATAGATACGATCTTTTCGTTGGAGCACGATGCAAAAGGTTGCCTATCTTTTTAACAAAAGATGATTTATGCTTGGTAATGCCAAAATCTTCAGTAAAAACTAACCGGAATATCCCTTACGAATATTTTAGATATCATCTACCCAGTAATACCGAGTATGTACCGAAATGGTTGTTATAAAATTGGAATCAAGATTATTACATGTTAGAATAAATAAAGTATATCTTTATAAGGTATATGAGAATGAGACAAAAAGAAAGTTTGCATATTGCAGAACAAAATCTCCATCTCACCTGTCCATCGGTAGAATAATATAATTCTTCGAATTTACATTTTGCTATCGATCGTTTGTACACAATCACTTTTTGAAAACCTAGAAATCTTATAATAAAACAGGTATTTGGTACAAGAAGAATACTAATGATTTATGATGAGATGAGAGCAGTAAGGAAAATAATTGCAACTACAAAATAAGAATATGAGAAATTTTGGTTAGGTAACTTGGTGAAATAACTTATAAGTTAATTAAGAAACTAGGATGGATTTATAACCAGTTAATAAATTTAATTTCGTAACTTTAGCTTTCATTTCGTAGCTAAAGCGAAAATTGCACACATTCGCAACTGTTGATAGTTGACGTCGCTCTTTAACCAGCGTTACTTTCAGGTCGACAGACAATAAGAATATAAAGGGGAGTATACTTTTTTCGATAGAATGGAAAAATACTCGGAAAAACATCAAATTTATAAACAAAGGCCAGCGGTAAAAGCTATATCCGTTATAGACAACCGTAAAAACAATCCGCGGCCGGCAACTGTAATCCCATTCAATCGAACCGCACTAAATGAATCCGGGGTACAATCTCTATTAATAAAACTATTTCCCACAGAGCGCTGCGAGACCCTGCAACAGGCAGACCGGGAATAAAAAGTAAAGTTGGTTGTTAAAATACCGCCTAGTCCATTAGGCTGCGCGGCCGCCGGCATTCCGCGCCGCTGTGTCATCGGTGACGCAGGATTACCTGTAACAAAGAACCACTCACATTATTAACATAGCTACAACACACAACTACAACTATATTCGCGATTTCTATA
>DWLS01004535.1:0-13828 GCA_018246255.1 Pachliopta kotzebuea | reverse complement strand
CTTTCTAGCTCGCGGAGTCCGGATCCGCGAGCGCAGGGTCCGATGAAGCTTTCACGGCCATAATGGTGGCCGAAAGCGACATCACCCGAAAAAAAAAAAAAAAACATAAATGGTACCATCCTAATTTTCCTACGTTCCGCTGTGCACAACGAGCACAACGTGGTGTTGTGTATTTCATTCCAACTATCGTCATATTATTATGGGCTGGTGTCACTTACCGAAAAAACAAGTCATTTGTTAATTTGCGACCCATTCATGTAATATCTAATATTTCATAACAATAATACACGAGGCGAGCGGAAATGAACAGAAAAATAATTTCCGATTCGGTTTCTAATATAAGCGCTGCACTATCAGCATTTGTTATAGCAGTTGAATGGAGAACCTGTATCTATCAATAGCCAACGTAATTTTTCTCCTCAGTACTTTTCTCTTTTGGTTGTTTATATATTTCATAGTTTTGGTTAAAATTTACCTCTTTATTTCTTGAATTTCACTCTGTAATGTCTTCTTTAACAGAAATGAATAAACGGAAAAACTGTAAAACTGAACTATTCTCCGCGATAAAGTAAGCGGAAAGAACTCTCTCGCACAAATTAAAATGACCGACCGAGCAAAAAGCGAGCTCTATTTCTTCGTAATAAATTTTTAACTATAACAATCAACACTGTTCAAGCTGAACACAGCTATATTAATAATAGTGTGTAGTTACGTGATGCGAAACCTTGACACACTATTGCATAAGTGCTCTTCGTAACGTATGCGAAAAATATTTTACACCTGCCTCGTCAACCCGATAATGAAATGTATCATTTGTTATGATTTTTTTTTATCAGTGAACCTTAATTTTATACCAACCACTTATTTAAAATCCCCATATCTCTATAACAGTTCTCTTAGATGTCTGTCTATCTGTGGTCATTTCATACGGTATTTATTTACAATCATTTTAATACAAAATATATGTTATATTATATAGTTTTAGTTCAAAGTTAAAGAAATTTTGAAGTTCCGTGAATTACTATCATCATCAACGCCCTGCGGTAATCCACAGAAGGTCATAGGCTTCTCCCAAAGAATGCTATCTAGCCCGATCTTCGGATGTTCGCAACCAATTGCAACCAGGCCTGTTGGTTCACTCCATCTTCGATTCTTTCTTCTTCTCATTCTCGTCCAATTCCTTTCATAGATTTATTCATTTTGCACGCTACATAAATTAAAAAAAAATCATATGGTAATTTTGAAAAAATGTTAGAGATATTATCTTCTTAAATCTTTATATCCATTATATTATGTTTTTTCTATAGTTAAAGTTAAACACAAAGTTTAAGAATTTTTTATTTCATATAAGGTGGGCCCCTATACTGTATAGGCGATATACATAAATTAGATTTCGTATCGTTCTGTCTTTCCATCTGTCATTTGTTCAAACATTGTATACAGTACAGTATATATAAAAAAAATTGTACACCTGCATATATGTATATTGTTATTCTATCTTTATAATGTTACCCGAAAATCGTATTTCTTTATTCTAATAATATATAAATTTGTAACGAAAACATTACTTGGGCTTATTTTTGGTATTACTTTCAATTAATACAAAAACATTATTTATAATGTAGAGAACCTTCTAAATATTTTAATGTTCAGGATAAAAAAAATTGGATGGATTAAAACTGAAAACAAAATGGTAAATAATATGCTTTCGGCTTATTTTAATGGATCCGCGTGTACTGTACACGCACCTTCCTTCATCATTAGCTTACGAGTTCGAAGCCAGCGCTCATGAGCCTGACAAATTAAGAAGGAAACAAATGGGGTAATCCTCTATATTAACACGTTAAGTTAAATATATTTTTCCACCTCCATCATTAATCCTGCAATGTTGTATTTTTTACGAAATTTAAATTGTAACATGTTTTTTCTGCGCTCCTGTGCCCCAACGGAAATAACGCCGCCTTGACCGGAAACACTTGGTCATTGTGGTATTTGTAAAGCGGGTCGTGATGAACGAGCTTGTTAACTTTTCATAATTTCTTTACACCTATGTATGTTAATGTGTACATTTATTAAAAAACATGATTTCCTATAGTAGCCGTCGCGCCTAAAGCAGCGTCTAGTCTAAATGCGGAAAAGGTAGCTCGCTCACCGTCCTACAATTGTTGTATTCTATGTAAACAAATGAATTTTCTGTTAATATTATAACATATTAATAGATTTATTTATACAATATAATAAAAAAATAATGTTGTAATTGGTTGGTTAGTGTCTCTGGCAGGGCTTTAAGACTCGTTATTTACCAAAAAATTTACTACAATAGAAGTAAAATAATTATTTCATGAATTAAATTGTATAACATTTTGAACTTAAAATTGTTCACCGCAAAACTGACCGCAAAAGCGAAATGACCGTACGGATCCCCCGGTAAATATATTAACAACACGGTGTAGTTTATTAAGGTTATTTCTACAACTTCCTGGCTTTGAACTGCGTGCTAACTATAATTTCTCGTTACGGCTAAGGCTATTTCTAGACAATGGCGAGTCGTGCAAACTGACCGCAACTAGGACCGGTTACACCGGATAGCTAGTACCGAGCCACTCGCCCGGCATCGTCAAGCTGATAAAAGCGTACCTACTTTCCTATGTCGACGTGTTTAAGTGACGCTTCCAGTACCAATACAATAAACCAGCTGTGCTCGCGGTTTAGACCACGTAATATCTCTAACTCATTTTTTTTTGTGTGAAAATCCATCATAGAATACTCTTCCGTTGTGAGGGTAAGTAATCCTTTATAGACGGATACAACCCGGAACTCTTCTTCCGCACGTCTTCTATATGTATAATCTATAGGTTAGCTATAAATGATGTTTCTTAACAGTTTATATGTAGATCATTTTATTTTATTTTTGTAAAGTCAATGCATAATAGAGCTGAACAGGCCGTATATTAAAATTACAGCTAACTACTTAAATCAATAATTACTTTGTAATAAACTACAACAATTTTCCATTCAAAATCATTTATACTACAATTTTTCACATAATTTTCTATAAAATATAAATATAGTGAAACATATTTTTCACGAAAAAATAATCTGTACACAAAAGTTGTTTAAAATTGGATGTTATATTTACTAGTGATACTTTAGTAGGACTTTGTTGCTAAAGACCGTATAGTTACCACCGTAAAGTTTATTTCTTACCGCCAAATGGCAGTGTGCAAATTGTGTGTAGTGAAATTACTGGGGTAAGTTTTATCTTAAAGCAATGAGCAATATGTGATAAATATAGCACCGTGTTGTGCTCATTGCAGTGAAACATGAGAAATTTAATCTTTTTTTTTCATGCAAAGGTTAATGTTTGACCACGATCTCACCTGGTGTTAAGTGGCGATATGGTAGAAGCCCCTGAATTTGAAGTCACTCTGAAGAAAAAAGAATCTCGTTAACTTAGTAATTTTAGTAATTTACAATGCCATTAAAACCGGAATACAGTAATGTTTTTACACTACTGTTTAGCGGCTGCAATAGGAGCTGCGGTAGTGCGTTATGCTGTCTCCGTCTTAACAAATCTACCAGCAATCAATTATTGTTATATATCACTTACTATCAAGTGACGTAATGCGTGTCATCGCTACATCGATTAAATGAAAATTAGGTGTGAAAATAAGTCAGGCGAGCGATTATCGTCTTTACGGGCCGCCGTTTCAAATTATCGGTGATATTTAAGAGTCTTTGCCGATATTCATGTGCGAGTAACCTTTGAGCGATATTTAAATTTTAACTCCCTTTGATCGCAAGGCTTGAAACCGGTAACATTTTATCGTTGCTACGGCATTAGCAATGAGTTCGGAATCATAATTTTACATGTTTTCGAAAATTCTCTTAAAGTTGTTGTTTGTTTGTTCGACTCGTGTATATGAAATTGAAATTACCGGCAAATGTTATGGATACGGTATTTTATGATACTACTAGCGATATTTTTTTTTTTATGAAAAAGAACTTGTTAATAAATTGTCAATAAATGTTAATTTACCTCTCTGTTACTGTTAATGGTAATTTTTACTTTTTGCTACGTCAAATTTGTACTTAACGTCATACGAAGAATAGTGACAAGGTGTTAGTCATTATTATTAAGAACAACATTTAAATAACTAATTAAATAATTTTTATGGTTTTCATCAGGTTTTTCAAATTCTGTAAAATCCTTTGAAATTTGAAAAATAATAATTGCGTATGAACTACTATTAGAAAATAAGAATTTTTCTAGCATAGTTAGTTTTGGGGTTCTGTGCGTTTTGTATCTTCGCCAAATTACTTAAATATTAAAAATTATGACGTTTGGGTATTGGGTTTTAAATATTTACAAAAAAAAATGTCAGTGTATTACAATTACTGTGCTGCAGCGAAACTGCGTGCAAAGCGACCAGTTGACATCTGATATTAGAAAGCTGGAGTTCATCTCTTTTGTTGCGACGCCATTACCTGTGCAAGTCGCTGCCTTTGTGTAATGTCGCATCCGTTTTTGTGAAGCTTTCTCCCATTTACGAACCTCACAAACTGTCTCCGTGTATCAAGTAGCAATGGGAACAATTATTTATATACATACAATACTTATATATAATAACTCTGTGCAAGAATAAAAAATTATCAAACTTTATATACCATTATTGTTTATAGATGCGTCGCACAAAATGCTTGGAAATGAAGCTAAAATACAATTTTGTAATAATTGTTAATATTAAAATGGTTTTAAATTATATTATTTAAGTAAATGTAATCAGAAACCTGGTTTAAACATTATTTATTGACCAATAAATTAATTAAAATTGTTTATGTTATTTTCTATACATATATTTGTTTAATTATATTATTATGTACATTAATGTAGAGTATCATATATTTAGGTTAAAAATTTCAACCGTAACAACAGAATTTTTTCGGAAACTAACATTTAAAATTTTCAAAGTAAAGTCAAACGGTAAATATTTTTTCTTCCGTATGTTTGTTTAAAAGTTATGACAATTCAGCATAGCGTATACAATGCCTTTTATACATTTATAATGGTCTGAAATCTTTTTTGAAAGAGAAAGAATAAAATGGTTATTTAAAATTCTATTAAAGTCGTAGGCAAGCCGGCTGAAAAAAAAGGTGCGGTCTTTCATACGAATGTTCACTGAAGTTTTAACTAAGTTACTTGTACTTGTTACTTCTATTATATTTTAACTTAAATTAACATATTCATGTGACTTTTGTTATAACAATATTTTTGTAAAAAAACTGCTCTACGTTCGTTTATCTCCACAGTCTGAACCAATGTTCTGTATCTGTTTTGATTTTATTCTAGTTCTAGTATATTACGATTCTGTGCTAGTATATTTATCAAGTACATTGGGAAAAGAAGTCGTAAGATAAGTCCAGTAATTTCATTACTTAACCAATGTTTAACACTTTAAACAGAGGAAGTACCTTTAAACATCAAAGTATACACGGCTGACTAGGCTCAATAAAAAGGCAAAGCTTATAGTACCACATTGGCCACAGCCATGGCTTCAAACGCTTGGTTACATTTTCCTGTTATTGTACTCTTAAACTTCGACTGGTTTGATGTTGCGTTTAGATTTCTATTCAGAAAATTAACGGTTTTAATAAAAGGTTAACGATCCACTATTTAGTGCTCCATCGGTTTATTTGTTGATTAGAATTTGATTGCTACTTATAAGTTCAATTTAGACATTGGAAATAACTAATTATTTTTCAATCCAAACAAACTCCTTGTTTGTTAAATAATTGAGGGTAAAAAAAAATTGAATTATTATTGAAGACTGTTCAAAAATTACTGGACACCATTTACATAGATTATTTTATATTTAACAGCCAATATGTAAATGAGAAGTAAAACAAAAAACTTAACATACAAAAGTACAACTCGCGCTACGATACTAAGTCATCATCATCTTAACCGATGGACGTCCATTGTTGAACATACCCAAAACTAAAGTATTACTAAGTACTAAATGAATAAGTAATTACTTAGTTAAGTTGTTCGTTTCATTTGGGCGTTAGTGTGACACAAATAAACGGCGAGTCTGACCCAGATGAAGAAAGCGTGTTTCTGTAGCCGCGCAACACACTTTGTGAATGCGAAACGCGAACGAGAGCTGCGCGGGCGTCGGTCAGCCGGAGTGAATGACCGGAGCCAGCCTGGCAACCTTTGTGCGGTGTTGCGCGCTGCGATGACGCCCCAACCGTTTCTCCATTGAACAAAATGAAATATTTAACTAGTCTATTGTTGACGTAGTTTTAGAACCAGCCTCATATTGTTAAACCTGCCACCACGATAGCAACGTCAAAGCGCGAGCACATATCACTGTTTAAAACATCATTATAAATGATCACCATGAAATTGAAGTCTAATAATAGACCATCGCAGATAAAAAAACTGTAATAAGATAGAAATTGTTCGATGGCCTTTAATCCGGCCAAATATAGTCATCTGAAATTTATGGTATGTTCGAGTATATGCAAATCAAAAAGCAATATAGCAGACATATTACCATAATGTGGTATTATAACGCCTGGAGATTAGTCATGGGGCCGGTGTTGCCCGATCCGATACGGTAATTCGTTGAATAATGGAAACAGTGCCCGCATCGTGTCACGGACATGCACGATAACGTGAACGCATTTTTTGTTTGCGTCTTCGTAATGTTATGGTTTCCTTCGATTTAGTACACTACAATATAAACGTTCGAGGAGCCGATGATGAGAAAATTATAATCTCTACTAAGTAAAAACTTTAATTTATGTATTTTAGGGTTCATACAATGAAATATTTTTTTACTAATTTAAAGAACTTTCGCAGACTTCACTTGACGGTAATACAGTTCATACCATAACAATGTCGCCCTAGTTAGAATGATAAATATTGCACCCATTTTGCTGATTACGTTGAGATCGGTGTTAAGAATCGTTACTTCAGTAATTACATTAGCTGCAACGCCTTTCGAATCGAAATACATTGTTTCTCGGCACTATAAGCACTGCGGCGGTACCTACTTAAACGGAAACGTATTTCTATTACCATTAATAACAATATGGTATTCGCATTACTGTAATGTGTTCATTTGCGAAATCCAGTTCAATGGTGGTATTGGGTCGAAGTAATTTTGGTTTTTAATTATAAATTATATTGTACATATTAAGTTAATGTATAATAAATATTTCTGATTCAAAGTTTGTAGTAGGCAAATTTATTGTCCTATAATATTTTCGAACTTTTACATTTCCTGTAGTACCTTATAAACCAAACCTCATTAATATACCTTCACACTATGTGAGATCTATCCTCAATAATATATTCAACGATTCATTCAGTGAATTGTTTCCATAATACGCTTCAAACCGTACAAAATTGGATTTAAAAATGTTAAAAACTTTTTCACTCACTACTTTAAACTGTTGCGAAGTTTAATTTATGACCTCTATTTGTTAGTCGGTAATTTGGTATTTCCGCCCATGTTCCGTATCGTATTAATAATTCGCAAAGTGCTCACCCCGTTGAAGCGAACGAGGGTAGGCAGGAAGCGAACACCCGAGATCCGAGACTGGAACCTTTCTGCTTTATAGACGTTAATAGCTGCTGAATTGTTGACATGGAAAGCTACTTCCCCTTTTCCACTCGATTGCACGATCGATAAATATTTGCGTCTTTTTACCGCGTACGTTGCTGTCGATTGAGGTATATTGTTTTCACTTTGGGCAGCTTTTATTTATTTTTTTGTTCGGGAGAAATCATTGATGGGTTCTCTTTAAAAGCTTCATTATACTTTCATTGGAATTAAAAATCTTTCGAGTACCGACAATTTAAAATGTTAAACAGTCCTACTTAAAAAGGTAAAACGCTTTGGCAAATAAAATGGGAATCGATATAAAGCATATATTTTTTTAAAATAATTACGAGGTACATAATTTACCAAAAACTGGTTTAATTAGTTTGATTGCGCCTTCATTTGTCTGATGTTATGCCTATGTAATACAAGAGAAGTCAGGTGAGGTAAGTATCAGTGTGTTGCGTCAACCTGTAGTGATATATGATTTATGTAAAAGGTTGACCTCGGCTTCGAGTCGAACTTACGACCACTATCACGCGAGACACAAATACTGAACATCGTGTTCGTCATAGTAACGGTATACGCTAACATATAACTTATCATGTCTCGTACATCAGCAATTTTTTGCTCGTAAAACCTCGAAACATTCTTGGGCTGTTCGCGTATCGCTATTCACCTCTATTTTGATGCCTTTATTCCCATATTTCATAAAAGGGCCACACTAAACCAGGCTCGTTTTAATATTTAAGCTATAACCTTACGAAATACATTGGATGTGCCGTACACACAATTTTGAATCTACATATTTTTCGCGTAAGTCTCATTTTATTGAGGTGGTTTCGGATAATACGTAATGTGCGGTTTATGGTGGGCGTAAACTGGCGATGCGCAGCGCCATGCCGCCTATACTCTAAAATACTCCATGGGAATTACGGTCGGCGTTATTAAATATTATAAGAAGTAAGCAAGCGACGTATCTTACTTTATCAACCTATTATGTTGTGGTTTCATTGTCGCATTGTCCGTTTTCTCTTCAACACACGGGACGCACAACATTGGAAACTCTTCTAGGATTCAGAACCTGGAATAAAAAATCATAATCAGAATTAATATTTCTTGTATTAATATGTTTTAAAAGTATTTATAATGCCTAAAAGATTTTTTAAGCTTATTTTCCTTATAATATACGAATGGTATTTTCGCAACTTCAGCAAGTTTTTCACTTAAGACATATTCTCTTACGGCACAGAAAATGATAAAGTTTTGCGGCAGTTTTCCGGGAGGAAGAAGTTATAATTTTATTTAAAAATTTTATAACGTAAAATATTTAGTAACTTTCGAACAAGACAGTGTAATGACTTTTTTTCAATTTCATCACAGCCTGTTTTTAATATTTTTTTTTCTTGAAAACACGAAAGTTATAGTACAAAAGTAAGTATCGAATAAAAAATGCTAATTACTACATAGACGTCTACGAATTTAATTGTTACTTAATATCCGTTACAACCCAAAAATATGTAAGTATAACATAACTTTGAAGAAAGAAAACTTTTATTAAAGGAATTTTTGGGAAATTTTACTTTTATCTTCAAAGGATTCTGAAGACATTAATATTGGTGGCCCAAGTTTGTCCCCGCTATTGTTTCAAAAGACGCGAAAACGATTGCGTTGATTGCAAACGATTTACATAAATTTAACAAATAAATTTGGGAAGATTAGAAATCATTTGCAAAATGTATACTTTTATATAGTGTATAGATTGTAAAATATAAAGGAAGTTTGTTGGTTTGTATATGGAGTCATTAAGTACAGAGCAGTGTATTGAGATTCGCGTTTATGTGATGATGATATTTTTGTTTATCGTAGGAGAAATCTTCTAACGATACTCTACTTCTGGGTAAATCAGGATTATATAGGACTTATACCCACTCAATCCCCCCGGTGGTCATTCTCAAGGCATTGAGAAAGACCTCTTGATCTTTTACAGAACTAACCGGTGCCTTCGTGCACTGCTGTTAAGCACATCCCAGAGAGAGCAGTTACTCTCCCCAGCACCCATTCTGCTATAAGAAAACACGAGATCACTTCGTACTTGTCCTTGACTTGATGGGCAGTAAGGGCCCACCCTCAAAACCCGTGAACCCGGAAACCCTTTGAGTCGCCTTCTGCGGCAGGCAGGGCTTACCTTACTTTTATTCTGGATATAGGTATAATGTGAGGTAATATTTATTGTTATAATAATATATAAAAAAAATTTGAACCTAAGATTATTGACTGTGTGTTTAATGGACGTCTGGGGTAAAGTATATAGTGGTATAAAGTCTGTGTGTATAGTAAGGTGAAAGATTCATTGAAAATCTTTATAAAAATTTTAAATAAAAAAAAAACAATTGCAGTTAACGTAACAGTAGCTCTATTTTGCTGACGTTAAGTAAATCGCGGATAGATTGAAATAATCCGGTAGAATGTACAGCGTTAGTGGGAAACGAGAGAATAACTTACCTAACGTAACTTAAAAAGGTTAAAGCTTTTAATATTGAACGAGGGCAAATACCGTTCTTGCCTACTCATTCATAATTCTTTACTCAAGTTGCTGACTTTGTTGGATTGAAACTTAAACAACGGTACAGTAAAGTTTTGCATTGAAATTTTCATTAAAAAAAAAAATTAAACAAGTTCAACAAAGGCGTTTATAAGCGATCTCTGAATCACAGTATTAAAACGAGTCTGAATTACTCATTTCCAGTCTCTGTGCACAAGGTACGTATTATTCAAATGTCCTTTGTCAGCAGCCGGAATGAAGCCGAGACGGTAAAATAAACCAAAAGGCAAGTTATCAAGTTTAATTTATGTACGATCGTCCTTGTTAAGGTTTCTGTATTCGATACCTTTGTTAACGTTTTCCGAATTTCTACGGATAGCTTTGAAGTCTTTCGCGCGGTCCCAATTACAATATTTGTACGAAATATATATTTAATTTGATGAATGTATAAATGCAAGAACAGTTACCGGTGTATGTTTACCAATAAATTTAGCTTTGTAAAGACCATAAACATACATTGTAATGATTATCAAACATTTCAACGTATAGTTTGCCACTATTGAACATAACGGTTTTCAAACTACGCTTGGTATATGGATAAAAAATAATTAAACAAGTTTCATAAAATTAACCAAAAAATATGTTAGACGGTATTACTACAGTGTTCTGATAAGCTTCTGGTTGATATAAATATATTATAACGTATCAAGTAGTATGTTTATCTAAAGCAATCCTATACAAAGAACATCTCCATTGGATGTTGAAATGATTTATGACTAATATTTTTTCATCAAAAATATACGAATTTTCTAAATTACGCCTACAAAATATTTTAATAGATAATTTAAAAGCCTTAAAAGTAGATAAAAAAGGACGGCAACGAAAAAGTGAATTTCTGACAGGTGTTAATATTTTACACAGTTAAAAACCTGTCACTGCAAGGTTTTCTAAAAGTCGTCACCATTGATTGAGGTGTTAAAGAGATTTGATATTTTCTAATATTTTTACCTCTGTCATAAATGTAGGGTTATTAAATATTTCTGTAGGCGGTTGTATAAATATATTTTTTTCTGGGCTATTTAATGCGTCTGTTGCTTGTGGCTGACACAAACAATTTACCCCCTGTCTAGTGCGGTTGCACTTGACATCTCTACCGATCGTTCTACCTTTAGTATTTATTTATAAAAGTTATTACGAAACCTATATCCTAAACTGTATTGTGGTAATACAATTTATATTGAAAGCTTGTTTCAGTATTGGAAAATGATTCACTCTAACTCCACCACGCTTATTCGATTTCAATTTAATTGAATAATTGAAATGGAATAATTCAGACACGATCTTTATTACAAAGGTACTACTAGGTATTCCGTATAAATTTAATACAATGTTGATTATATTGTCATTTGCTTAGTTCTTTGAGGCATTGTGAAGCAATTGAATAAGGTAATTATAAAGAACTGTTTCGGGAATACTACTATTTATAAATGAACAAACTAATATAAATTATTTGTAATATATATTGCACATCGTGTAAAATATTGATTTTACATTGGATAGACAAGCTACATGTTTTCCAGGGATTTTCATCTTTTTTGAAGACCTTTATATAATCTGCTGAGGAACTCCATTGTTATGTGTTTTAAAATCTAGTCAACCGTATGATTTTTATGAATACTTTGAGCATGTTCAACGTTTGAAGCAAAATGAATTAACAACAGTTACAACGTTGAGTTCGTCCATTAGCAATTATATCGATTATTGTAGAATTAACCAGCCGTCGGACTTGACGTGAGTGGTCGTTTAAACTATCCAGCCCGCATCGTCAGGGGTCTTTTCGGATTCACCTTTGTCACCGTTATTTAATCATCTCACTTCCAATGTTATCTTCCAGCATTATTGCTCTTCGTGCTTGTCGTTTATTGTTTGAATGATGTGGCTTTTAAAAAATAAGAAATGTTGTCTCTACTTGTTACGTAGTGGCTATCGTGTATAGAAGCACTTAGTACAGAACGTTAACGTGTGAAAATACTTTTTTTTCTTTTTATTTGCCGTCATAGCGCAGTGGCTATATGATAGTCTAGTAACACGAGAGTCCTTGCTCATATCCCGGGGTGGTATGTTGTGGAGTTCGGTGAATAGTAGTTTTTCTAAAACCGTTTGGCTCGGTGTTGTCATCATATTGCAGCTATAACATTTTTGTTTTCCTGCCGTAGTCATCTGAAAACTATCATAGGCAACTACGCCGTTGATAGTAAACCGTAGACGATACTTAAAACCATGTGAAATTGACTTGAAGGATTACTTCAAAGTAAATAAAAAGGTCAAACAAATAAGCTACACATTTACTGTGCAATCAATCATAATCAGAATTTCCATTTGTTAATCATTATAGTTTATTAAAAATCACACTAGCTCTTTCTTAAGGAAAATTTTGTAGTCAATTACACAAAGTTACTAAGCAATATATAAAGTTGTTTAAGTTATAATCATAATACTATTACACGAATCATTCGAAGGGACTTTATTTGATCACGTACTACGAGAACAGTTCACCCTTAACGTGTTGTAACTTTTTACTTCACGATTTGATACCGCCGCGCCGTTTCTTTACAACCCCCTTAAAGCCCTCATGCAAGTAGACCCAAGAAAACATGACATCGGCCGCTCGAAATGACTAATGCCCCAACCCGTAGTGACTTGCATTTGCAACTTGCCGTATCATCGCACCAGGAACTCAACAACGTTTACAGGTAATTTATGTTCATTTCAAGTTTGATAACGGTGTTTAGTAACCTTTTGTTATTGAAGTAAACGCGTTCCGAGGGCCCATTGTCCTCCTGTCCGATTTTTTCTTTACAAATTTCAGCCATAATCTATTTTAATCGAGCGCTACAATGAAGGGAAATGTACTTTTGTTATGTTTCGCTGTTGTTACAGCCTTTTCAATGTGAACATGAAAAGCTGCTTCAACATGAAAGCGGAGTAAACGTCAGTATTAAAAAAAATAAAGTTGCGATCAGGAGTAACGTATCAGTAGGTCTCAAAGTGCTTTAGTTATGAAAACCATATCCCATCATCTGTTTAAATAGAACACTCTTGTGTAATTCTTCGCACTGAACTAGTCCTTTATTTCTATTTAATACGAAAAGAGGGATCGTGTTTAACAAATAATTGTAGAATGAATTAAACGTCTTTCAGAAAAAACGTTAGTGCTGTTAATTACTTCAAAACTATTTTATTTTACGTAACATTTTTAAGAGGTAAATTAGAAAAATTGAGTTTCAATAAGCATGAAATATGTTAAGCAAGCACGAATGGAAACTTTCTCTTGCACCTTCACTATACTTATGTAGTAAAAAAAAAACTTTGAGAAGAGTTAAGTAATAGCTCATTTTAATGGTAAATTGAATTAGTAGTGTATATTGATATTTCTACTGTCGATTAAATATTGATTGTATGACTAAAGTTAGTAAAACTACATTAGTCATTTTACATAGACAATGTTATATTCAACGAATGTATGTGACAATGAGACTGAATATGGTAAAGTGTGCTCACTCAGAATATTCTGACCTCTCATGTAAGTTTGTAGTTTGTATTGTTTTTGTTTGCTAATTAAGAAGGTTAAAAACTGCCACCATCAACACTAAACCATGTTGATGACCCC
>DWLS01004534.1:0-13828 GCA_018246255.1 Pachliopta kotzebuea | reverse complement strand
TTTATCTGCGCATACCAACATGTTATTAAGTTATATATGGAAACCTCTAATTAGCTTTACCTCTTAATATATTTATATAAGTGACCTTAGTTCTCCTTATAATGGAATACTTTGAAATCCAGCAGAGGTGTTAAAGTTACGTGTTCAATCATAGTATAAGAAGCGCTTCAATATGTTCATATATCATCACGAGATCGAAGTTTTGACTGTTTAGGTTATTGTCTGCGAACCGGACGTAGCTAAACAATACCGTGACGTCATCATTTGCCCATGTTTTTTAATCATACTTTTTTCTTACAATGTTTATAAACATAAATACAATAACGTGATATTATTATAGTCTACAGAATCCAACTGAAATGTATGAGAAGAAGTGTTTGTGTTGGCCCCAAATTTTAATAAAAATTATTGAACCTAGATTATCGTTCAAAAGCGGTGATAATAAGACGTTTATATAATGTACCAGGCATCATAGACCACACAGACCTAAAGACACTAAAATAATTCCGAAGGTTAATAGTTCTATTGTATTAACGACAACATGCAACAAAGATTCATTTAACGAAGAAAAGGACACATTTTTAATACTATAACGACTGCGTTATGAATGTATAAGAATTATTTATACAATTTTAAAGTAAGATTGATTCATATATTTACGGGGATTTTACTTTTTATATATCTTACTAATGAATCCGTTTAGAAAAGGAAACATTTTGCTTATATTTCGATATATGGGGGTCGGTAAATCCCCGGGGTCACTTTCAAAGAGAATGTATCATAGCAACGACGATAATTAAAGATTTTTATATACTATCTGGTACTTTTATTATCATTAATATGCTAACCTTAAATGGAGAATCTTTAATATATTCTGAGTAATAAAAGATGATTAAAAAAACATTGAAACCTGTTAGATGTTCAGTAATATAGCTTCCTTTGTGGCTATTTCTTTTGTAAAATAAATAATGGTTAAATAGAGAAATTACTGTAGTAACGATATATATCAGTGCGTTATAATGCTATATAAATACCTTAAGTATCGCCTAATATCTGTAGTCGTATATCCTGTACCTCTTTATAAGTTTTTTTTATAAAAATACATAGAATCTCACATTTGAAGTATTTATCAATGTGTGAAGATAAACATATCTGTACAGATATTCTGTATAAAGATATATCACAGGCCAATTGTTGTTTTTGTTATAAATTGTTTATATACTACTTGAAATGTAGAAGTTTATGTAATTTCTTGTTGTTAAATAATAATATGAGGAATGTTACGGATACTTTGGACAGCAAAAAGATTAACTAATGGCAAACATCAAAATGTTTACATTTAAATTTTAAGGTAGATTTCTATTTGTTTTAGTTTTCTCCAAAAATTTTTTGAAAGGGCCATAAAAATCTCTACTCATCTCTTTGTTGATGGTAGGTTCCTTTTGCCGGAAACCGTCTAGGTAAGTATCACCGCAGCTCCTATTTCTACCGCCAAATAGTAATGCGCAAACTTTACTGTATTCCAGTTTGAAGGGTGCTGTATGCTATTGAATATTAAATTACTGGGGTAACGAGACTTAACACCTAACGTCTCAAGGCGACGAGCGCAATACTACCATGTTAACCAGCGCCGTGTTATAGGCAGGTGTATCACTTACTATCAGGTGAACGCATTCCTTGTCTTGTAAAAATAAAGGTTTCTTCTGTGCAAACTGTATCAACTTCAAGTCACTTGTTAAAATATTTTATTTTCTTAATACAACTAGAATGTCTGCCTTATATAACACTAATAATTTATGATAACATTCATTCTTCTGAAATAAAATAAATGTATGTTAGACGAACGTTCACAAGTTATGTCAATATTAAACAATTTAGAAACCTGTAGTTGACGAGTTTCTTATTTTATTTTAGAAGAATGCATATAGTAAGTATTTTTTATAATTATTATAAACTGAACAACAGAAGAAGCATAACTTTGACCGAATGTTACGCCTGACACAGTGGTTCCTAGTTAATATAATAATGCTCACAATCTCTTTCAAATCGTAACACTAATATTAACTTATTGTTTAACTACTGATGATAGGTCTCTGTTGCTGGCTAACTCTCCCATTATTCCTATAGCATAGATTTTGGGCCTTCTCGTAGAGAATCAACGACATTCTACCACTCTGACTACAGGTTGATATATCTATAATAGTTATTCTTGGGACATATACCATTTACCAAGTATTGGTGGCAGATCTCTGTTGCCAAAAACCGTCTATATACCCGCAGCTCCTATTGCAGCCGACAACTAGTACTGTGCAAACATTACTGTGTTCCGGTTCGAAGGGTGCTGTATGATAGTGAAGTTATTGGGTAATGAGACTTAACAGATGTCTTAATCCATCGAACGCTGTTGTGTATATCATCTTAACCAGCGTTGCGTTGTTATAGATAGGCGTATCACTTACTATCAGGTGAACGCCTTCGTCTCATCGGCTAATCGAAGAAAAAAGTTTTATTGCGATAAATAGAATCTGCGGTGGTACTACTTAAACAGTCTACTTCATCAAAGACCTGTTACCAGTAAACTTTAAATGACCGATGAAAGAAAATTGTTTGATGTATCTTTTAGTTTATATGTTGTATTAAAAGTTCAATGTAATAAGGTAGTTTTAAAAAACAGTTTCGTATTTGTAATTAATGGCGATAAAATATGACACCATTTTTTTAGTCTGGTTAAACACCTTCGTTCTGGCAACGAAAGAGTTTTTTATTACTAGAGAATTCAATACTAGATTTCTCCTCAAAAATTATGTGATAAGTGTTTTATAACGATGTACTTTTTTGAAGATGTAAATATAATTACTTAGCCCAATTAAGGTTGTATACTTACGATAACGAAATAGTTTTAAATTTAAATATATTCCACTTACAAAATGATAAAATTCATAAAAATTACCACTTGTTTATGTACAAAAAATTCGGTAAAACAATTAAGTTTAAAAAAAATTGATGAACTTTAAATATTTCGATAGTAAATTACCTACCAAAAGAAAATAGTTCAATAACTCTTTTTTTACAATAGATTTGTGTTTATATACTGTGTTAAACTTACCTTATAAATATAACGTTAAAAATTAGAGAAGTCTTGAGAAAAGAAGATTGTCTTTGACGTTATAAAACACTTTGCAGTAACATAAAAAAACACGATTTAAGTAATTTTGCGCGCTACCAACGCGGTGCGCATTATGACAACCGGCGCATGCGCACTGTGGATAACAACTGACAGCCCGCCAACAGCACAGCAAACTGACGCACAGATATATTTTACTTTATTTTGTAACATTTCCCTTCGTGTTGTGGATAAAAGCCCTGTCTTTCCATATGTTTGTTATAATAAATAAATAATTCTATATTTCACACGTAAAGTCCACATCAGGTTAGTAAAAGTTAGTAACAGATACAGCTTATTTATTAAGTTATGTTAGTTAGTTACAAAATTCTAAAACTTATCTTATATTAACGTGGCACCTATTTGTATTTTTTTTTCTTCTCTTCACATTATGAAATGTTGACTGGAAGAGAATGCCTTGTGGCATTATGTCCGCCTTTTTGTTTACTGCTGTCTCTTATACATAATGTTTTTCCTTTTGTTGTTATTATACAAATAAAGTCTAAATAAATAAATTAACAACATCCCTCACGACTTCCCTATAAGAAGTTTACCCCAATGGTTTTTAAGAGGGCAATTAGGTCTAGCAGCTATCATCATCAAGATGCTGTTGGTACTACTTCGAAGACGCTGCAACATGGACGCTGCTTTGTTATTCTTTTCTTTCCTTCTTTTCCCTAACTTGTCTATCCCAAATGTGGAGTAAAAGGACGGTAAGTAAAGAAAGAGAAGTAAAAGAAAGTATTTACAAATAAATAAAGAAAATCAAAACCCTTACACTACGAAGGAGAACGAATTAAAAAAAACTTGTCTTTTCTACATTTCCTTCTTTAATTCTTTTTTAATTATTCTTTTCTATTATATAACCCTTAATTAAGGTACACAAAAGGCTGGCTTAATGCCAGCAGGCATTCTCCACCAGCCAACCTTTGGGGAGGTGAGATGTTGAGGTAAGTAGTAAGATTTTAGAGAATAATAGAAGATAATAATGTAATTTATATAAATAAATAAATCAAAACGAACAATGAAATAATGTGAATATATAAAAATTACATAGATAATGTATACATAAATGAATAGATAGGTAAACATAATAAATATACTAACGTTACTATTGTCTGATTGAGATGATTTCGGACCAGTTTTTTAAAGAGATGTTTTGTTGAAACATTTTGGGATCTCTTCAGCTAAGGAGTTTCAAAGCAGTGTAGCCTGAATAGTGAATGAGTTTCTTTCTGCAAATCCTTATCTTTAGACATCTTTCAAGCATCGTCTCTCAATCCAAATTTCGCAGGATTTTACATTTCAAGTATTATTACTATTCATATCTTTTATCTTGACGCACAGATATTGGCGACATTTAATCAACCTGCTTTTTTTACGAAGCGACAATACAAGACGTTAACCTGTTGGTTAGAGATACACCCATATCAATCTGGTGCCAATTAAGATCAGAAGTCACTTTGAGATTTTAAATGTATTATCTGTTTGGTTTCAGAAATAGGCACTGCAGTGGTACTTAGACATCGCAGGCAACAGAGAATTTTTAAACTTCATAAGATGCCCTACTCCTGGAAAGAAAGCAGAGATCCTCTCCAGGACCGTAAATACTGGGATGAACACCTGAGCACCTCGTATAGTCTATCTAAGCTTGCTTAGTAGGAAATCAAGGTCCTACATACTGGCTTATTATTTGTCAAGGATTATAAAATCTGAAGTCTAATATACCAGGATGTGATGAGTATTTAAAAAAAATGGTTCTCACTTTCGAAGTATATTTAACACTAAAGCGTTAAGATATATTAACACCTAAACAATAGTTACACGATCTCAAAAGGTGTCTTCAAACGTACGTAGATCTATTATTATGTCGCCATTAACCAATCGTTCACGTTCTGATCTATAAGTCACTTTTACGTAATTCAGTGATAAAGTTAAAATTGTATATATACAATGTTTTACAATATAAAATTTCAACAATAGTTACTTACCATAATTGACAGGAATTCATTGTATCTACAATTATGTCCTATTGCTTGAAAGATATGTGATTTTGAATATAACTAAATAAAAGTTATAATCAAAACCTAAATTATTAGAATTTTATGGATCAATCACCAAAGCTAAAATATGTCTTGCTTGTTTTATAAAAATTACTATATAGCAAATGGGAAAATATATTAAACATATGTTTAATTAGTACAGTTATTTTACAAGATATAATATCTTTAAATCAAATGTTTAAAACAACTTTCTTTCTTTTGACAAAAATTACTGCTGTGGTGTAGATGCTTTACTGACGAAAAAATTATTATAAAGAACATTTAAGGGAATCCCAAACATTAAACTCGGGATTAGGATTAATCTATTTATCGTATATCTTTAAAAGTTCTCAGTTACTTTCAGCTTATAACCCGCAAAGCACTGGATTTGTTGTTGGAAAAGTGGACAGCAAAAAGTGTCGTGGTTGATCTGTTCATCACTAAGTTACTGACCTGACGAACCTGACGAATCTCAACAGTTATGAAGAAAGCTGAGGACAAAAAAGCCTAAAAACAGATGATGGCAGTTGTTATAAAACATTTCAAGATGGACTAGACCTTCAGCAATGGACAGAACGTCTGATGATGAAATGATTGAAAAACTATAAGTATAGTAATAGGTGTAAAATTTTGGCGTAATATAATATTTAAAATAATATTTACTGTAAATACAGACTAAAAGGAATGAATTGATGAATGCTTTTTAAAAGTAATTTTATTGTTTATCCATATTATTTTTGTCTTACCGTACCTGTAATAAACGCCAGTAAAAAATTCGCTAAATATCATTCATAATATTTGCTATTTAATAAATTCAGGCGTTAATTTTTAATTATTTTCCGTTACAAGAAATTAAGACATTTTTCCACATTTTTGGTTAATTTTTTTTTCTAAACTTATTACTTTATAAATAATCGTTGTGAACGGTAATTTTGAGTTTGCCTTATAAATTGTTATTAAGATTGGAAGTTAGATTGAATGTCTATCGGCTGATAACGATGAAGAAGTTTGGGTATATAGTGAGTTAAATAGATATTGTGAAAAGATGCGACACTGCATGAATTCTAAATTAAAATGAACGGTATTTTTTTAATTGCAGACAATTTATAATCTTAATGAAAACGTCACTTGCTCTTGTAACAGCGAAGCATAGATAATAAGCGAAGTCGGTAATCAGACATTGTGCTTTAATCAGATAACGAGCCCCGCATTCCGTCAGTACACTGTATTATTTCAGACACTGTAGTCACATTAACTTTGTTTGTATCTAGTTCGCGTAGGTTCCGTTTGACAGACATAAAAACCTTTTAATGTTATATTATCTTTTGGTGATCAAAAATGGATTGAACTTTCGAGGACTTCTATTGTTTTTTTGTAATCAAATAGGTAAATATGTTTCTTATAAATAAACTTTATGATCTATGAACAGGATAAAGTTTTTGAATTCAAATTTTTCCGTAATAACAACAATAAATATTCTAAAATTGTGTAATAACATATTTCAGTAAAGTATTTTTATTATTTTTAAATTTTCAAAGTCAAAATCTTGTAAAGATTTATGTACTTGAAGAGTATGACGTGTATGTAGATTAAAGTCATAGTAGCACTAGTTCAGGTAATGGTTTGATGCGTCATCGTAACAGATTCGATTCCGTCAAGTTTAAACCCAGAAATTATATCTGTAACTTAATTGTTTACCATCTTATTAATTGTTTTAAAGTTATGCTATCCATATTTCCATCCAGATGTGATGTAAGATACGACAATATTTAAGAAAGGAATGAATAGGCATCTAACTAGACAAGTGCACATATGTATAAAAGATATTTTCATTTACTAAATGGTGATATGTTTATCAAGCACTAGTTCATGTAGTGTCATAAAAAAGTTTTTTGAGCTAACTAATTATTTAAATCTGTTCACTAGAATCACTATTACGAACTTTTTATGTTATCAAGCAGTAATGTATGTACCTTACTGTATGCCAGTTAGAATTTTGCTGCCGCAAGCCAATTATTATGCCAGGTTTCTTTTGTCATAAAGTGTCGAAAATTATGTTATACTTGTAAAATGCCTGGAAATATAACATATAGTTATTGGGGTAAAATGTACTACCCCTTACGTTTATTCTCTTTCAATTATTTCATTATATAAAGAAATAATCCTATGATCATCTGTAAGTTTCCAAAGATGTAAGAAAGTTTAAAATTTGGCCTCTTGTAATGAATGTAATACTTTTGCTTGATTTTGTTACTATTACATAGTTTTTCAGATAAGCTGTACATCCCTTTAGAATATTTCCAACTAGATCTAAGCTAGGATATCAGCAATTTATAGTCCCCATAAATAAGTTTACCTATTTTTAGGAATTTCGTCACTAAGAAACTGATCAATCCTTTCGTCAGCATTGAAATTTATAATGTATCATATAAATTTCTTGACAGAGTAGATACCTTCAATAGTATATTCTCTTCTTATTTATTTACCCTTTTCTTGGTTATATATACCACAATATTACATTTTTGAAGATCTAAAGTTTAGAAACGAGTAAATAATGTTACTAATGATTAAAAAATTCGTTAATAAAAGTAATAAATACCGCAAAATCCGTTAGCGTTAACATAATTCTCGGAATATAAATACAGAGTACGCAGTCTCCTCAAACAACGCCAAGATCTTCCGATATTTTTTTATCTTATCAAGGAAACCTCGTTATCTATGAGTTAGTTTCACTCGTACTCCCGCAGCGTTATGTGAATAAGTTAGAAAACGGTTATGTTGATTATAACAGTTACTTAAACTGAAATAGTTAAAATTATACAACAAATCACGCTTGTATTGGTAAGTCATGAAATCTGACATTCAATACAGAACACATTTATTTGCAAAGCATTGTTTTGCGAAAGAAATAGGTAATACATTAATAACTAACTATTCTCCTGTTAGCAACAAACACTGAACTGATAGTGAAGCTGAGTAATCATTACTTAATAATTAGCTAATAAAGCCTAGAGAAACTTACTCTTACCTCGAGGTTGCTGCTAAAGACGAGTTAAATAAGAACACTTTGCATGTGAGTCAATAGACTGTGGAAGTTTAGTGAGTGAGGGCTTACAGAAGAGTAAAAGTGAACGTTACCCTCTACAGAGACAAGGAAGGCAATAAAACAGTCGATACCGTCATTAGCTAGCGCAATGGTTTGACACCACGACTTACTTACATCTTCAGAATTATCATGACTGCTTCGTTTTGTTCTTCTTAATACTTTAAATCTGAAAAGAAAGAGTTACTTCTCTCTCCAACGGATCTTGAAAATTGAAAAGATTGTTTATAATATTTTCAATAACTGTTTACGAGTAATAAAAAAATTACTCCATCTACAAACTGCACCAAATTAAAATCTATATTATTTTGTGTATATGTAACTAATAGTGAAAGTTAGTAATGTATTCATAGGTAGGGATTGTAGTAGGGTTCACAGGGTTTGAGGGTGGGGGCCCTCACTGTCTATTAAGTGAGCCGGAGGTGGACGACAAGTACGATGTGGTCTCGTATTTTTTAGTAGCATGCTGTTTATGCTGGGGAGGGTAATAGCTCTCCCCGGGATGTGCTTAGCAATGCAGGGAGGCACCGATGAGTTACGTAGGAGATCGAAGATCCCGGGGCCTACCGCAATGCACTGAGGATGATTACCGAGGGAGTCTTATAAATCCCACATAACCCTGTCTTCCCCCCAGAAGCAGGGTATCTTTTGAAGATTTTCCCCGCGACAAAAAAAAAGATAGGGGTGGCAGTAATGAACACAAAAACGTTTTGGAAATCACTAGACTTCCTACCACAACCTATACTCGACTGTCCTCGTTTTTAGATGATTTAATCCTGATATATACCTGATAACATTTTGTATGATTCTTACTTTGATAATTAATTTATTTTTGAAGCGCCTCAAAATGATTAAATTAACCAATGCAATCATAACATAACCATTTTTTTTATGACTTAGATTATTAATAACTAACTCATGTCTTTTGTTTAAAGTAATTTTTCGTAGATCTTCCTTTACCTCTTGATTTATTTAACCAATGCATACATGACCTTAATTTACTTCTTCACCAGCGAATAGACGTACACTGCTGGACATAGGCCTCCCCCAATAATGGAGAATGTTAGGTCACCTCCCACTATGCTGGTCCAATGCGAGTTGGTGAGGGCCCAGAACCTCATTTGTTATTTAGCAGGGTGCACCACGAGGTTGGTTTGGGTTCCGTGAGATGTTGTAAGGGCTCCCTTAAACCCCCTTAATTTCACATGGTTTTAAAGGTAACCGAAATACTATGCATATGCGAAAACTCCTGAGTAGCTTTTATCCATTATATGCTCTTGTTTGTCAACTCTTTTTCTATTTCCATTTAACATATAGTTACATGTTAATGTTATACATCAGCATGAAAACAATATGTCTAGAAAGAAGTCCAAAGTTTTTTCCCCGTATATAAATATTATGGAATATAATACTGGACACAGAGCAATATCTAGTTGTCATAATTTTTGTTGAATCCAATGTTAATTACTGCTGTTTGTAGTCATCAATGCGAGCTCAAATGTACGGCCTGTTTAGTTATTCATTGTTATCACACCCAGGTAAGCATGTTATCAATATTTACCCGATTAAATATATTATAATCAGCAATGAATAATTCAACGGCGTAGTGAAAAACACACCGAAACAATATTATAATATTCTTCCGTAATTTTCAACGACCGCAACTACATCCGATTGTTAAGAAAAACATTTCTTTTTTTCTTTTCAGAGTAAAACTAAAATTACAAGAAAATTTTAGGTAAATTAATAGTAAAGACTTTTTTACAACTATCCCATTAAACATTTGAAGTATAATAGTACTCAATTAGTATTTGTAAAGACATAGATACATTAAATACATATTTGATTATAATTCTATTGACGCATATGAGGTATCTCGATTGTATCTTATCGGTGATATTTTAAACTTGACACATAACGTGATGCCCATACACTATGTTAATTTTAGTGATATGACATTTATTTAGCAATCTAAAATAATACTTAATATATGTCAGCAAGAAGCAGCCCTGCTGGACACAGACTTTGGTCAAGTTCTGTTCTGTTCTGCTGTCAATCTGTGACCTGTCATGATAATTTCCATTTCAATGAATTAATTGATAAATTCTTCTAAACATTAACTTACGATATAGGTAATTAACTTAAACTAAACTTAAAATCGAGTCAACCCCATGCTCGTAGGAAAAAAAACTGACCATGATACAACATGAATGTGTTTGTTAATAAAAATCAAAAGGATCAGAAAACGTTAACTATCTAATAATTGTTTTTTTATTAAGCAAACCGACGATACGTGAAGAATTCACCAGACTTACTGCAGGTCTAGATGGTATTCACAGCATCACACTGCTCATCGTTTTATGATGTTTTTTGTTAAATTTCGTTACCTCAGTAATTTCACTATCATACCCTTCAAACTGGAACACAGTAATGTTTACACAGTACTGCTTGTCGGCTGCAATAAGAACTGCGGTGGTACCTAGACTGTTTCCAGCAACTTAGACCTACAAGTAATTGTATACATAACTTCTCATTGCAATCATAAATAATAAACTTAAAATATTAAGTTCTAAAGCTAGGAAAGTACTACGTAACAAATATACATGGACAGACTTCTAGATTAAAAAATCGTATTTCTAGTAAACATATAAAATCTTATTTTTTCAGATATAAGAACATGTTACATATATTATAGTATAGAACCTGTATTACTTGATCCTAATTCTTTAGACGGTTGTCAATTTTGACAAATACTCTTAACGTCTGTCTATCACAAGACAATATAACGGTTTCGTTATTTAATTTAATATTAACTATTCTATTTGAAAACAATAAGGAAAGAGGCAATGTTTAATTTTGTAACCATTAATTTATAAACGAATTTTGGGGATTACAATAAAGGTAACACTAGGATTGTGATATATTGTTGCTACATGCCGTTTAGTAAACACAAATAAAATTGTTTCCGCAAAAGCCTTAATACTCCTGTTTAAGATATAAGTTAACATAAATTAATTGGCCAATTACTTTATCCGCTAATGGACCTGGGTGCTTCTTAAAATATGACAGTCCTGATTCTTATCTATCACACTGACCAAGTTCTGGTCGGTGATTACTTCTTATCTATTTTCGCTTCTTGTCGTTATGGAGACGGAATATAGTAATCTTAGGACGGAGTTTATAAGAAAGTACAATAATAGGTCAAGACTAAAGAGATTTGCATTTTTCCTTTGGGTTATTTAAAACTGTTCATTTCAGGTTGCCTAATCAAACTGTCCAAATGTGGGATTGCGGGGCAGGCGTCGGGCTGACCTGATCAATGGCCGGCGGCAAATTGCGCGCCTTCGGGAAGGCACTGGCCAGGAAGCGGGTTTTCGAGCCTGAGCAACTGGAAGCCAGCAACCTTAGAAGGTTTGTATTTTATGACGTTTTCGCTCAAGGACCTACACAAGAATTGTAAAATGTATAGACTTTAAAGCAAGTCACTTTTGGTGAAATTCATATCTAAGAAAATTACACTCATAACCATGTGTTGTTCCTAGATGTTTGTCCTTGTGGGATCTGACGGCGTTAGGTGTGGGCAGCACACTGGGCGTGGGAGTTTACGTTCTGGTGGGCTCAGTCGCATTGCACATCGCCGGTCCCTCGATCATCCTGTCCTTTCTCATAGCTGCCGTTGCATCATTATTCGCAGGTAACTTTATCTTGAATATCCTTAATTTAAAATAAATTATATATTTATGAGTTTTATATTATAAACATTATATTAATCATGTAATTTCATAGAGAAATGAAACTAGAAACAAAATTAGTGCCGCGGAGCTACCAAGATACCAATAGACAAAGGCTAACCTAATAATAACCCGGAGATTCCTCCTTCGATTCCAAAAAGGCATAATTAAGTTAAGGAGAAAGCAAGGTTTCCAAACCTCGTTTTAGGACTACCTCCACACCTTCGTAAATTTACTGCTATTAAGTATAACATTATTGTTGTGTTCCGTTAGTTAACATTTGAAAGTAAGATTAATCTAAGCGAGCTAACTTCTATCTACTATGGCCTCATTGCTACTTAATAAAATACGAAACAGAGGCAAATGTTATCAAAAACAAATGTATAACAGTTCACAGTTTACGACGGTACCGATATATTGATAGATGGATAAGCCACTTTTTAATCAGCGACGATAAAACGCACTACCCCGGTAACTATTTGGTCTACTTTCGAAAACACGTCCTACTTAAACGAGTACCGTAACTTTCATGAGTTGTTCTATTTCTCTGTTGCTGTTTATGTTGTTGTTAAACAATCTCTTATATTCCATTTTCTATAAATATCCTATCTTTTAGACTGCGATTTCGTTACTCAGGTCTATGTTACGCCGAGTTTGGTTCGCGGGTGCCGAAAGCCGGCTCCGCGTACATTTACACGTACGTTGCTGTCGGAGAGTTTGTGGCCTTCATCATCGGGTGGAACATGATACTTGAGTCAATTTTCGGTACGCTTTTTAAGATAACCTAATATAGTTTATAATGACCAGAAATAAACTGTTAAGAGACAATTTAGTAGTAGAATTTTTGTTAGCAAAGACTGTTAAGGAAAGTACCACCACTATTTTCGTCTCTAATCAATAGTATTGTGTTATTATTCCTATATGATATATGTATTGTAAAACTATTTTAGTTGAATTTAATCACTTTTTAACGTCAAAATTTTTAGGGTAGTTTATAGAAAAATGTGTATTAATCATAAATCTTGTTGCAATACCAAAAATTTTTAATTACTTTTCCGTCTAAACTTTTTTATCATATTGTTTAAAAAGTTTTATGCTTTGTCAAAATAGTTTTAATTTGTTAAAATATTTTGTAATAGATTTTGATATTTTTTTTTTAGGTACAGCGAGTGTAGCCCGGGGATTAAGCCTGTATCTAGACTCAATGCTCAACAAATCAATGTCCGATTGGTTTCTGGAGGCAGCCCCAATGCACTCCACGCATTTGTCTCCCTATTTCGACGTATTTTCGTTTCTCGTCGTCATCGTTCTCGGAGGTATTTTTTTAATCGATTATTCGTATAATTTTATAACAAAGTCTAATGTTAAATTGTTTATTTATTAAAATCTCTTTTTATTGACTGTATGTATATATGTTATTTAAAAGGTACTCCTAGTGTACAACTGTATCAGTATCTATATGTACTACCTTGGCAGTAGTTTTGATTTAAGTTTGTCTAGATTTTTAAAAAAAAATAAATAAATAAATGTTATGTAATAGATCATAACAGATTTTTTTTTATAAATAAATCATTATTACTTTGAGACAAGATATTGCATATCGTTGACCCAGTAATTTAAGTAGCTACAGACATCTTCGCACTAGAATACAGTTACGTTTGCATTATATTGCTTGATACCAAAATTTGAAACTGCAGTTGTTCTTCTATAGCAGAGTTCCCCAAACTTTTTTGTGTCGTAGACCCCTTGCTATGTTTTTCCGTGTTGGGTAGACCCCCTACTTACCTGA
>DWLS01004533.1:0-13831 GCA_018246255.1 Pachliopta kotzebuea | reverse complement strand
TGCATAATACTTTCTTCAACGTTAGGATCACAAGCACAAGACGGTACGTCTTTGCGTTTAAATTTGTGTAGATATTGACCAAAGCCTCCGTGTCCGGTTAGAACCTGAACAATTAGCGAATTCAACCTCATACCTTTTACCAGTGCATATGCTTTGTCGGTATTGGGAAGAAATGCTTTTGTTACTGCCGCTGTATTGCTTTGTGTCTATTTTAGTTTCTATGTTATTTCCTCTTATATTTAGAAGACGAACCCCTACAAATTTAGTATTTGATAAGCTTTAATTTATGTCTATCTTCGTGCAAGATTAATATCTAACACGCCGTACAATTTTTCCCGATAGTACACAAATCGATTTAAATTATCATAAATCGTATTTATAAATATTTAAATACTAAAAGTTTTAAGATTGTATCGATTACCTGAAATGTATGACCGGTGTGATTCATTTATCATTTACAATGAGTCATACATTTTTTTTCCCTAATAAAACGATTTTTCTCACGCCAAAGTACTGTTCGCTGCAAAGATAGGAAATATCTCTAGTTTAAACGAATTTGAACTTTATCATAGTACAAATACATATTATAATTGCGTGTATGGGTCAAATGTGTATGAAGCAAGGTGTACAAATAATAAAATCAAGAGAGCAATATATCACAAAACCCATGTCCACAAGTGCCGACCCTGGTTCACCATAACTCTTCACCAGTGTTTTACCATCCAACATAGTATTGAGCCATATATTAAGCGCAGCGATAAACGAAATTTTATAAATAATCAAATAATTTCATTAATTTATTAAAAAATTCCTACAGCGTTTATAGAAGAAACATTGTATATTCAAAAGGGAATTAACTTTAATTTAAAATGTTGTTTTCAAAACGGTACCAAAGTGATGAATAGTAAAAAAAAATTGTTTACTACATACAAATAGTAGTTCTTAAAAACAAATAATAATACATTACAAAGTTATTTGCTTATAATGGACAGACTTTAAGTAAACTATAAGTTCTTTTAACACTCATGAAAGTCTATTACAAAAACTATAAAGGTTTAGGAACTTAAAATTAAAAGACATTTGGTATATTGTCTATAAACTATTGTTCTAGATATAATAGAGATTAACAAAATATCAATAAGAAAAAACAAAGTAGGAGATATATTATAAATTATCATTAAACCTTAAGAAATAAGATATTTTTAAGCGACGAGGCGAGCAAAGTTGTTACCTAATGATAAGTGATACACTTGCCCATAACACGACGCTGGTAAAGATGGTATACACTGCACCACATTACACTTGTTCAATTAGACAATAGATATTCAGTCTCGTTACCCCAGTAATTTTAATAGTATACAACACAGTACTATTTGTCGGGTTAAATAGGAGCTGCGGTGATTCCTACTTCGACGGTCTTTGGTAACGATGACCTACCACCAGTAATAGTAAAAGTGAAACATGTTTTAGTATACCTAATCAACCAAAACCTGATATATTTATTATGAATATATATAAAATATTATAAAGTACATAAAATTATGTTTTAGTTAAAGCTACAAAAGTCATGATATCATTACAGAAAGAAAATATTTTATGAGGAAATAATTTTGAATTGAACTTGCAGGACCAGACAATTTGACTGGTCTGGTAAATCTAGTGTTAAAAATAATAATAATACTTCTCCGCTATCATGACCGCTTCCCGCTCCGTCCATCAGGTAGTCGCATCCTCAGGGTTAGAAGCCACGGCCGGTACAGTCCCACTCGAATTTTATCTCAATTGTAATCTTGTTAAGTGACCGTCTGAACGCTTCACAAGATATACGGCGCTATTGATATAATTTCTAATACGTTAAGAAGTTATTTACAGCTGGTCCCCGTTCGTACCACCACCAACATACACAACAGTGAACGTTTCCCTCTATTTCATTGAAATTCATTATTACGTTTTGAATAAACATTGATTATGGGAGACGATAACGTAATAGGCGTTCGTTTGTTGTAACACTGTGAGAGCTTTACGCAACCCATTTGAATATATTTGAATTTAACTTGTAATTAAGTTTTTTTTTATTTTTAATCAAGTATACGAGTTGGGGAATAAAACCTTGAAATAATCGTCCCATAACCAATCCACTTTGTATCTATTACTTAAAACTATTACTGATGGTAGATATCTGTTGCCGGCGACCGTCTAAGTAGGTACTACCGCAGATTCTATTGTAGCAGATAAACTGTGTTCCGGTTTGAACAGTACTGTATGCTAGTGAAATTACTGGGATAACGAGACTTTAAAACCAACGTTCCAAAGCCAAGAGCGTAGGTCACGAAATGTATACCATCTTAACCAGCGCCACTTTGTTATGAGAAAGCGTATCACTTACCATCAGGTGAACTACTCGATCTTCTATGTATAGTTTTACTACCCCTAATGTTATTTCGTTGACAATATTTTATAAAGCCTCTTTGATACAGTTTTACATATAATATTTTTTAAAACAAAACTGTATAAACAAGCCTATTATATAAAACTTACTATTTATAAAAAAACTGTATGTAATATTTTTACACACAAAACCTATAGATATATTTATTTAATGAAAATACTCATATATTTTTTCTTTATGATAACACAAAAGTAATTGCTAATGAAACTTATTATATTTATAGCTTTTGTATTTTCTTTGGTTGAAAATGATATTTTGTTGTACTTAATCTACGATGCATGGGATTTAAATCAATACACAAATTCAATAAAGCGGCCAACGAACCGATAAATAATACGAAAACCTCTAATTAGTTTCACTACGGTAATGTATATGGTATTGATTTAATGGTAGGAGCATGCTGATCATAATCATCGAGCCCGGTGCATTAGTCACATCCTATAACCATGTTTGAAAACGCAAATCCACCGGACTCGGAATGCGATTTCCTGAAAAACCACCTCTGTTCAATGAACTCTTGGTAACATCACACATCATCCTGTTACGAATATTCCCAAACTTGTCAAGACCGCGACAACGAATTTGGAAGTGGACCAAAAAATCAACACCTTATATTGACTGAGGCTGATCGTCAACAAATTCTTGATAGTAATTTGCTAGTAAACTATTTCATTACTACTCACAGATATAAAACTATCTACATTAATACCAATTCTTATACAGATTTTGTAAAGCTTTATACTTATGGAAATTAATTTAACTACTACTTTACCATTTTCTTTTCATTTGACGAAGCGACAAGCGAGACGTTCACCCGATTGTAAGTGATACGCTTGCCCATAGCAACATACCGCTGGTTAGGATGATACACACAGAAATAATCTGCGCTAATCGCTTTGAGACGTGAGGTGTTAAGTCTCGATATCCCAGTAATTTCATTAGCATACACCACCTTTCAAATCGGAACACAGTAAAGTTTGCACCTTACTATTTGGCAGTAGTAAGTACCTACCTAGACGGTCTCCGGCAAAAGAGACCTTTCTCAATATAAAAAAATTCCTTTGTCTTATAACTACTACATTGTTTCTTTTATAGCAACACCCTACCTACACCAACATATTTTTAAATATATGTATTTTATATAGTATACATGTTTTATGTGTGTATATGTATGTATATTATTTTACTACAAAAATTTAAAGACTTTATAACGACAGTCATAGTAACATGAAAGTAAATAACTGTACTCTAAGCAAATATGATCTCCGTCTATTGTCTAAGATTGAAGTCGTGATAGTATAGTGGTTTGAGCGCTCACCTTTCACTCCAAAAGTACAGGACTCGAATCCGGCCTGCACCAATATTTTTTTTAATTTACCTGTAGTTTGTATAAGACCAACTAATATCACGTTGCTTTAAGATATGTATCAAATCGTATGGCGATAAACCTTAAAAAAAACTGTTCAGGAGTAACTGTCGGGTCATTCTAGCCCAGACCTTTTATACAAAAATAATAATATTTAACTCTATTCTAAAATAGTTAATTTATTTTAAATCTTACTTATATTATTGCGTGGTTTGTTAGATGATATAACACGGATCATAATTCCTATGCCTCTTACAACGCGGTATAAATTAATCATGATAAAGAATAGATATTTTTGTGAAGAGAGATTCTAAACCTTAGTATTATAGACATACGCTAATAGCAAATGAAAAACTAAAAAGGAAAATGGGGTTGCCAACTTAAACGAGCGCGTGATCGCTTGTAATTGGCATGGACTGATGGATGAGACTCTCCGCTTCCATTACAGAAAGACCACGTTACGTCTGCGGCTCTTCAACTGGAAGTAGATTGAACTACTTGCACAGTAAGCTTCATATGTTATTCAACTAACAGGTAAGTGGGTTTTGGTGGTATTGGATAAGCGGTTTTCAATTACTACAAACCCCATAAAATGGTGCAATAGAAAGTTCCTTTATGTTCATTTAATATGCTCCATATTTCAAGGCTTAATAATACATATAGTTTATTTACTTGAAACATTCTTAACTCGTATCCTTATTAGGTAACTTTAACTTAAGTAGAAAAAAGATTTCGTAGTATAAGTAAACGATAAGCTGGCAACCTGTCACATGCCAAAGTTTATCACTTCGCCTTGACTTGTGAGACTATGGAGCTCTGGTCACACGGCGGCATATAAAAAAATAGAGTCGGAGACCTGGTGACCCTGGTTACACGGAGTTAATGCCTATCACAGGTAACAGCGAATCACAACTATACTTTAACGTAATATCTAATGATTTGTGGTGACAAATCTAAATGTTTCATCATTACAAAAATATTTTCTATCTCTTTGAAGAAGTATAATATTTGTTACATCAAAGATCATAAAAGAAACATAAAAGGAGTCATTCATCAAATGAGAGAATTTTAAGAATCAGCAAGTCTAAAAAATTATACTTTTTTGGATAGTAATGAAGAAGTAAGTCTAAAAAGTAACTACAATATAAATATTAGAGTATTATTTTGCCTGTCCGGAAGATACTATGAGTATTACATACATCTTTTCTAAATTTCATATTAATCATATAACTTTCTTTAAATGCTATTATTTATTGGTAATTCTGGATATCTTGTGTTCGTTATGGTTAAGTCAAAGTTTTTATTAACAACATTTAGAATCTTTTTTTCAAAATCCTTAACAAAATTACAGTTAATAATAAACACTGTAGTTCATAACGAATCTGGATTTATTTTCGGTAACTAACTGGTCTAAGATATTTTCCTGTGGAAAAACTTCTTATGTCGTGATAAGGATTTGAATTTCTTATTAATCATACAGTATCGTGCAAATATTACTGTGGTCCGGTTTGAAGGGTCAATTAGTGAAAATACTAGAATAACGAGACTCAACAACTTACGTCTCAAGACGACAATCCCAATGTGATGCTGTGTATACCATCATAATCAGCGACACGTTATGGGCAAACTTATCACTTACCATCAGGTGAACGCTTTGTTTGTCTAATCGATTAATTATTAAATAAATATAGAACCCTTTGCTTATTAAAGCACTCTTCATTGGCGATGTTATTTTGTTGAGCAACAAACCGTATTCATATTATAACGAGATTGAAGGAAACGTAGCCCAGTTATAAACGAGATTAGCATCTGAAATAGGCGCAGTGGTACCTGTTGAGTGGTACCAAGCACGCATGGGTGGGGCGCTACCAACTGATTTCACTTTCTTAAAATTCAAAGGGGGATTAATTAGACACAACTGTCTATACACAGAGAGTAAAGGGAATATATTAAGCGACAAATGGATATCGCAAATGCTTATCTAAACTCTTATAATATTTACAAATCTAATTATTCAATAGTTTGTTACAAATAGAGACTTACACTTAATAAATAATAAGGTCTTAAACTTTTTTTAATGATCGTACAAATTTACATACCGACAATTTATTCAAAATTAAACCCAAATCCCAGCAATACTATTTTATTTCGAAAACAATCATCGATGCTTTCTAGATCATCATCAGCCGATAGACGTCTACTGCTGGATATAAACCTCCCCCAATAATGGGGGATTTGGGCTATCTCCCACCACGTCGGCCCAATGCAAGTCGGTGGAGAACCAGAGCTTAGGTTATTGAATAGAAGGGTATAACACGAGCAGGTGAAGTTGGCTTGGGTTTCGTGAGTTACGTATACGTATTATTAAGTAATCTTTGAATTTTTTTACCATAATGTCAACCTTTACCATGTTGAAGATTGGTTGAAATATACTTCTGCTTTACTAATAATGGTAGGTCTATATTGCCGGAGACCGCCAATGCAGCTTCTATTGTAGCCGAGAAGCAGTATTGTGACAATAACACCTTATGTCCCAAGATGATGAATGTGATGCTGTGTATATCGTCTTAATCAGCGCTACTTTATTATGCTATCAGTTCTATCACCATTAGGTGAACGTCTTACTCGTCTTATCACGTCATCCAATAATATTAAGAAACCACTCTTGGCGTAAAAAACTACTAAGGGTAAACAGTTCTAATGAAAGAGCAGGATTCTTTGTGATCTTTATCACCTTACTGTACATGACATCCTATATATCAAACATTACGATATACTAACAATATTGCAAAAACTAGAAGACTAAGTAGAATGTAACTATAAATTTAAAACATACAATTTTAAAGTAAAATATGCAGCGACGGAAGTGTGGAAGGCGATGCGTATGAGAAGAGGAAATAGAAAAGCTGTAAAAGAGTGGAAGACGAGGAAATAAAAGCGGAGAGACAAAATGTAAACAGAAATAAATACAAAGTTAAAAGGTAAACAGTAATAAAATCCGTGTCCCACTTTGCGAGGGGACAAGTTATATAAAAAGACTTTGTAAATGCAAATAGCAATGGATCTATCGACTGACCGAGTAATGTACAACAAAAGGCTAGAATGATTATTAACTAATCTGTAAAAGTTCTCATTCCATACAACGCTTTAAAACTTCACTGCCCCTTAAAGGCTAAATAGAAAGTCCTGCCTATTTCACTTAATTTATATATATACAATTACCAGATAAAAAATTATATCTAGGCTTATTCAATACGAGTGACTATTAAATGAACAGACAAATTGCATTGAATAGAAATTAAAAAGCGTGTTAATTACCACGTAAGAGTTATAAATACTTCAGTTTTTAATTAGAGCACGTGTTGAAGCTTATATGGTTCTGTTGGTTCTATTCAGGCAAAAGTTATTTACTAATATCGTTTCAATAGTGACGTGATATTACATTTTTTTTATATACCACAATCTAACATTAAACCTGAATATCACATTTTTTAAATCACAGTAAAACTGATGATTTTAACATACCCGGAATATTCTAATTCCCATTTCAACAGTAAAAGCAGATACAGAACAAATTTTGTTATAAATAAATATAATAATGGATATAAGTTAACATTAGTAAATATTTAATTTCATGCTATTTTCCTTATATATATACTTGTTAAAAAAATATCATTAACTCTATCATATCGGTGATGAAAATAGGAAAAAATGGATGATAAACAAGTATCTTAATATATCTAGCTTTATTACCGGTGTAAGGGGTCTCACATAACAACTCAAGGGAGCCAAGCCAACTTCACCTGCTCGTGGTGCACCCTGCTGATCAACAAACGAGGCTGACTCCTCACCAACCTGTATTTGATCAGCGTGGTAGGATTTGGCCCAAATCACTCCACTATTGGAGGTATTTCTCCAGCTGTGAACGTCTGCCGACTGGTGATATAACCAGTAGAGACACAATACAGTCTAATAAATATTATTACGTATTTTCTTTATATCGTTGGTATAATTATATCAGCAGCAAAGCAACATGATTTACTGATATAATCAGAATATATATTTACTTTAAATAAATTATTTTGATACAGAAATTGTAAATATATCTTAAGAATGTGTTTTACACTCGTACTGTTAAATTATGTATTACGAAGATATTATTTTGCAAATTAACTATACCTGATAATACAAGGACAAGTGTTAGTTAAAATTTTGCGATTAAAATATGTACTTAATACATCTCCACTAATTTGTTTTATTCCTATAGACTACATATCAGAGCATCAGAGCAAAAATTCACAAACTTATCGCTTAATTTTTTGATGCTAAGATGTACAGATATATATGCTACATACATCTAACAATTTTACTTTGACGTTTTTAATATTAGACGACAGATCTATATTTACTCGTATTTACTTATTTTAAAAATATTATGTTTTTAAAGTAAAATTCAAAGTCAAAATTTTTATCCAATGATTGTACAATAGGTCATTTATTGAACAACAGAAATCTTCTAACAATTCCCTAAGCAAATGCTTCGGACTTGAGAAGAATAGGCGCAAGAAACTCAGCCGGCTGTACACAATATTTTTTTCCATTCACAAAATATCTTTCACGCAGACTTAGGTGCTGCTCTAGAATCAGAACGTTTTATTTCTTATAACATTTACTAAAATTAACTAACAAATTGATGTACAGATCAATTCGTAAAATTAGTATCACTTTGTAAAACAGCACATGGCATAGCTAAGAGTCATTCATCATGGGATTTGCCGTTTACTAAAGGCTCATATATAAACCGAATTTTATTACTAAGATATTAAAGTTTAAATTTCAGATAGTCCCTTCCAACCCCCCTCGTAATTATGTGCATTATTAAACAGTGATTTTGTGACCCCATTCGAAAGGCATTAGACAGGGTATAATGTCTAATTTGCTTGTTTTAATTCAGTTTTGATTATAACAAAGTTTGATGTTTAATTATTCAATAAAGAGCTGAGTTGGTCGCGGAGGGAGTTCAGAGTAATTGTAGAATTTTATATATAAAGTACTTTTGACTTCATTATTTTCCGTTTTATAGGGAATTTATAATTTAATGAGAATTATTACGAGAAGTTATATCTCTGTTGCAGGAGAACGTCTAGGTAAGTACTATCGCAGCTGATAAACAGTACTTTGCAAACATTGCAGTTCCAGTTTGAAGGGCGTTGTAGTTAGTAAAGTTACTACAAGACCTAACACCTTATGTCACAAAACGATGAACGCAATATGGTGATGTGTATCATCCTAACCAGCGCTAAGTTTTTATGGCAAGGTGTATAATTTACCATCAAGTTAATACCTTGTTCGTCTGGTCGCCTCGTAGAATAAAAAAAATTTTCACTCTAATCATCCTTGGTTGAAATAAATATTTAGTAATTGTTGTGATTTGAATTAAGATTAATTACTGTTTATTAAAATTTGAAATATATAATTAGTTGTACAAAAGAAGTGATAAATTAGTCTGTGTGCTTGTTTTAGAGCCGAGTGTTTGATATTCACTAAGCTTGCGAACAGCTTATTTATCAGTTACCAATATACGTGGTGGTAAATGATCTGGTCTCTCTTGTTAAGATGAATTTCATATAGTACATAACAAGATTTTTGCCAAAGATTCAGTACAGTGAACTAACTTCAAATGAAGCTACCAAAATTTGAGAAACAGACTTAAATATCTATGAAGCCTGTGTCCTAGAATTTCGTTATTATTAATATTGAACAATTACAAAGCTACAAACAATAATTCATAATGAAGCACATACAGACAAATTAAGTAATAAATGTTCGTGATGTTGAGTGCGTGTCAAAACAAACGTCGCCGGGGTCCGCTTGTGGGGTTAACCCTTCCGCTGCGATATCAATTAATCGGCTCAATTTATGAATTATTGCCCCCGTACGACCCTCGCACGGAGCGGAATAAATAAACAGACGGATGCATTACACACTGTAATGGAATTTGTGCAACCGATGCTTATCTGTACACTCCGACATCTGATAGATAGGTCGCAAAAGATTTCACCGCTAGTTACATATATATTTTTTATTTTAAAACTCTCAAGTTGAGGGATGAACTACTGAAGTTTTTCAAGGAGCTACAGAATGGAGTTCTTCAATAAGAGCATGATAATATCCTTCAGTACTGCAAGCGTCTAAAGGCTACGGTAACTGCTTATCATCTGGCATGCTTGTTTGCCATCTTAGTGGTAGAAAAAGAAAACCCCGTAGCAAGGTATATAGGCCCCACTTTTACCAGCCACCTTTTGAGTTGAGATATATGATAGGTGGCAGTGTAAAAGATAATGATAGAACAAATATATTAGAAATATTTAATGTTTCTATAGTTATAATATTTATTTGATACAAATTTTATATACACGTATCATCTATTAATATAAATAGCGTATATTAATCTAGTATTGATAAACATTTAGCAAAGTTTCTGTTAATCTAATGTTCAGCTAAATGATGAGAAGACTTGTACATTCACAGATAATTGCGTTGTGATGTAGCGTAATTAAGATGATAAGATATGTGTAAAGTGTCCCACACATTTAAAAAATCAACGTTCATTGTTTCAGGTGAATATTTACTATTATTAATTTGATTTGTTATAATATAAAACATGTAAAAAAGCAATTTTGAAGCATGAAATATAAAATGTCGCATAAATAAAGTAGCAATCGTTTACATACGCTTTGTACAAATAAATCATTCGGTACAGTAATCTGCGGCCATTTTGATGTACAACAGCGCCATCTGTGTCAACTGAATGAGTTATTATGACGTCTACAGGGCTGTGGGAGAATACTTAGACATTATAATATAGATCAAAATATTCATTATGATCTAATAATAAAACATTATTTACTTATCTCCACTTTGCAAATTAACGTAACGGCGTATAGTAATTATACTGAAATAAAATTGTACAGACGAGCTTAACTCACTTTGACTTTTCAACCAGCTAACCATAGTGAAAGCGGAATACTATATGAGTAGTGCAATGTAGAATGTGTTTTTATGTAACGATAAAATATATAAACATTTTGGATATTTAAAAAATATATTATTTGTTCTAAATTAATTTTTATATGATATAAAAACCTGTTCAATGGTAGCACATGTTTGATCTCCGCTGAACTTTAGTTAAAAGTAAAGGATGACACCGTGAAGGTTCCGATATGTTCAATGATTTAATACTAATTATAGTCCTTTTAAATTACTCACTTGTCGGGGTAAAAATGGCCTTGACTATTTGAGAAAAAGCCAAACAAATTGTAATCAACGACAGGTAGAGATTCTGTAGCAAAGCTGTCTATATATTCACCTATGTAGTATGCTTTAAATTACTGCTGATAGGTCTCCGTTGTAGAAGACTGTCTAGGTATGTACCACCGCAGCTCCTATTGCAACTGACAAACAGTACTGCGCAAACATTACTGTATTCCCGTTTGAAGGTAGATGTAGCTAGTTAAATTATAGGGGTAACGAGACTTACCACCTTACGTCTCAAGGCGATGCCCATAATGTGATGTTATATATACCATATTAACTAGCACCACGTTGTTAAGGGCGAGAGTAACACTTACCATCAGCTGAACGACTAGCACGTCTTGCCACCTGAATGAATTATAAGAAAAAATTGGCAAAAAAAAAATTGCCACCCCTAAAGATCAGAAACGTAACATGATTTATAGGCCAACCCTTTGGCGAGATTAACCCTTTATCGCGGGTCATGTGACACAAGGCGCGCGGGGTCACACACGCCCCGTACGCTTCAATTCAATTTCATAATTTATTGTTTTCCTTTACGCTACAAAGTACTTAAAAGACCAGAAGAAGGAGATTATTAAACGTTCCTATTTATTTATTAAAATATGTATGTTATAACCATTTTATTCATTAATTAATTTAACATTAATCATCATCATCATTGCATAGGCATTTTGTTATTAATATTGGAAAAATCTTTCTGAAGTATGATTTCAGCCGCCATCATATAATAACCAAAGTTTTCTGGATGAACTCCCATCACCATTTTAATCAACGAGGCAACGAGACGAGTAAACAGTTGACCTGATGATAAGTTATACACCTGACCATAACAACCTGGCGCATATTAAGTGAATACACAGCACCATATAGTATTAAGTCTCGATAACCTAATAATTTCACAAGCGTACCCTTTAAACGTCGATATAGCCTAATGCTGACCTTCCAATCAGAAGGTACCGGACTAGAGTTTTTCAATTTATGTGCAGTTAGTGTAACACTAACTAATATCACGTGCTCTGAAGGAGAAGGAAAATATGGTGAGGACTACATATCTGTGATGACCATCCGTTGTCGGACTAATATGTGAAAAAGAGAAGGCAAAGGCAACACCACTCCATTATAACTAGCAAGAAAACCGTCGTTTGTACAATAAACATGATGACCACGACCCTCAGTCATGAAGAAATTTCTTTCTACATACCTTTTAAGTAGAAATACACATTACTATTTGGTGGCAGAAACAAGAACTGCAGTAATACCTACCTAGGTCTCCGGTAACGGAGATCTACTACCAGTAAAACCACCCACAGCCTTATTATCATTTAATAAACCATCGAAATCAAGTGCTAGTTAATTTCAGATAGGAAGATAAAGCTACGCTTAACATAAGAAAAATATTTCTGAACTAACTTTATTTGAAAGCCCTTTTCCTTTTCAAAAATATCGTTAACTTCTTATTTGCGCAAACTACATTTTTATTAACTGATTGATTAGATGTAATCAGTAAAGTTGTTTTAATGAAGAGTTTAATAATTAATCAATAATAAACATGATTTTACCGGACACGATAAAGAAGGATATAACTCAAATCGATTATATCATTCCCACCAGTGCCTAAGACTAACTATTGGAGGTGTATTCTTTTATTAACCATTTCCTTCCACTGTGCTACACAAACTGTTGGAATATTAAAAACAAGGGGTACGGTTTACAAAAGTAAAGAGAAATATTTTCAAAAGTTTAAGCTTTTCTTTTTTTTATATTAATTACAATTTGTTAAAACATAACCTTAATTTTAAGTTACAACATACCACAAGAAGATCCTTACAGACCATGAGAGAGAAGTTGTTGTTCTTCTTTACTTTTGTGCACTTCATTAAAGAAGGTCGTGTTTGTCCTGAAACGATTTCAGTGATACATTAACCATTGTTTATTGTTTTTGATTGTGGTAATATCATCAAAAAACTAGATATTTAGAAACCTCGATGTAGACTATTTAAATGTTGAATAATTCTATAAAAGAGATATGTTACTAATCGATAGCTTTGTACTATTTTTACTAGAGTAAAATTTCTGTTATCAAACTCTGTATAGAGAGAAACCATCCAGTTCTTAATTCTACCGCAAAACTAATGTTTACTTTACTTTACCCAGATCCTACAGGAAGTGAAATTACTTGTATATAGTAAAAAGTAAAGATCATGATAAAAAAAGTAAAGATCTAATGATTCCAGATATAGAATACATCAATCATCAAAACAATAATTATTGTTATGGATTTTTTGTTTGTCTTATCGCTAAAATTCTTCTCCGATATATAAAGTAATATATGTTGAAATAAAATATTCTAATATGTATATAATATCTGTACATTTATTATTATAATACAATTAATAACATCTTATACGTTTTTTTAAAGATAATACTAAAGAAAATTCTTATCCAGGTAATACATTGTTTTTACTGATGGTTCTGTAAAGAGAATAATTATATTTTAATTCATAAAGTTTTTAAGCAAAAATGTTTTAAAAATAATTCTTTGTAGCAGCGAATATTTTCTTCATGTTATAAGTTTGTAAGTCAAAAAGAGGAACGGTTGCGAATATTTAGCTTCACTTAGCCTCATGTCGCCACAGAGAGAATATTTTATATCCCTTAATTATTGCGATAAAGAAAGTTATACTACAAGAGGGTAACAA
>DWLS01004532.1:0-13832 GCA_018246255.1 Pachliopta kotzebuea | reverse complement strand
CTTTTATAAATAATGTATATGTTTTGATATTATAAGATAGTATGATGTAAGTAAATAGGTACTATCAGTGTATGTGTAGAGATCCACTATCGTGGACCCCCATTTTCATTTCATGAACCCCCAAATGTTTTTTCGCTGACGTAGACCCCTTGCAGGTTGTCATAGACGCCTAGGGGTCGATATAGACCACTTTGGGAATCAGTAACCTAGACCCACGTGAAGATCTACCACCAGTGTCCTGATGATGTATTAGTTTATTTCGTTTACTTTCACTGTCCACATTTTTTTAAGTTTTTTTTTTGGTTTTCAGAATGCTGATGGTTTCAAACACGGCGCCAACACTCTCACTATCCCACCGGAACCGGGGCTTTGCGAAGATAAGAATATATGATCAGAAAAACAATCCTTAAGTAATAAATCAAAACATATATTCAAATTTTAAACAAAAGTATATATTAGGGACCAATAAGTTATACCAAATATATAACTTATTATCTTTCAGTATATATTTTTAAAGAATAATTCTTTGAAGATGGCGTATTATATGGATTAGAGAGATTATAAATATTAAACAACTATTAAGAGATACTCGATCACGCATAATCGAGTGATCCTTTTTCTTTAATAGGACTAAAGCATTAAATTGTTCCCTTTATAAAAAATAGAATTTCTATGAATACTTGAGTCGATTTCAGATTTTTCCATATGTATAAATATTTCTAGATATTTATTGACAATATGTGATTTGTATTAAAAGTTAATAAAATGATGAATAAATAAGTTAAGTTATTTTATTATTTACATACTTCTATATTTTTTGTTTATATATTTATTAAAGGTTAATACTTCACTAAGATCCCATTTGACTTTTAACTGTCATTATGACTGTCGTTATGAAACTATTTCCTTTAATCTTCTATTATTCAAAAAAATTGGCATATGCATTTTAACAGAGGGCGGTGGTGGGTGATGGTAAATCAAATCACCACAAACCACCACCGTCTGTTTAAATACTAATAGTCCAGTATATAAATGAAACTCGTTTCGAAGTAGGGGATCGATTCCAACTAAGCTGCGGTATTAAGAAAACCTTGACAGTTATAACAAATATGTATAAAATGATTAGGAAGTTAATTTGTACGGAAGATACGTAATGTATTCTTCACAAGAAATACATTAAGTTACTGGTAATACACATAGTAAATGGGTTTGATGGTGCACGTAGTCCTCAAGCGGCGTCGAGGAGGGCGAGTAATGAATTTTAAATCCAACCCCGCATCCAAAACAATTTACTACTCTCCATTTATTTCCCACAGGGTGTCACTTCGACAGGGTTTTCTTTTAAATTATACTGAAGATCGTATCCTTTTATCTTTTACCTTTTAACTTTACCTACGTTTTCTTTGACAGAGGTATTTACGACGACGACTTACTATTACATTTAAATGATAATAAATCTCTTGCCGGAGACTGTCTAAGTACCGCTGTAGCTCCTATTCCTACTGCCTAATAGTAATATACAAACATTACTGTCTTTACTGAAGGATGCTGTAGGCTAGTGAAATTACTGGGGTAACGATACTTAACACTTTCAATCTCAAGGTTGAATGCAATGTGCTTCTGCATATACCATCTTGATTAGTATCAAGTTGTTATGTGTACACGTATCACTTACCATCAAGTGAAAGCTTTCCACGTATAATAAAAAAATAACCTTGTAGTATATACTAGAACCTTCTAAAGGAAGAGTTGATATTTTCAATTAGTTCAGTTAAAATTAAATTACATATAACTGTACCTTTCTTTTCGTGATACAAATAAGCAAATGGATGTGTTTCATCTATTTTATGTATATACTTATCTAAAGATTTGGTTGTTTTAACTCCTTACCCTGCTATAACCTATTATGTAAAAACATATATAATGTAGTTATTTATTTCATATATTTATTAGTTCCCCTATTTATATTTATATAATTATTTTCTATATGTAAATATTATATAACGACTTCGACTGAGAGCGCAATCGCAGTACTACGGACACTAGCGGAGTACCAGCGCTGGGACAGTGGGCACGTCGCAGCATGAGTTTGGGCCTATTTGAGGATGCTGTACTTACTATAGCATCAGATCATTAAATGTTTTATTTTGCTTTTTTTATTCAGTATGTAACTAAATCAGTGATTCCCAAAGTGGTCTATACCGGCCCCTAGGGTTCTATGACAACCTGCAATGGGTCTACGTCAGCGGAAAAAAATTTGGGGGTCCATGAAATGAAAATGGGGGTCCACGATAGTTTTGGCATTAGCCGAGGAGATTTAAGATTAACCCTTACAAAATTGACGCCAAATGTTGATAATTTATTATTAAAGCATCAGGTTCATGCTTCTCATTAAAACATATTGACTTATTGCTTATGTTATTTTATTTATAGTTTATTTAATGTTATGTATATTTTACATAACAGATACAAAATTTTATTTTGAGTAGTTTAATTTAAATTCAATTAATGAATGTATAAATTAACATGTGTTGTTTACTTTAAGTTACCACTAAACTTCACTACAGTTAGAAATTTACAGGAGGTCAATATCAGATAAGTAGGGGGTCTACACAACACGGAAAAACATGGCAAGGGGCCTACGACACCAAAAAGTTTGGGGAACTCTGTACTAAATCATTAAATGAACGGTTTCTTTCTTTCAGTGATATTTGTTGTACTCAGTACATATAAACGTATTAATGTAAAATATATTTAGAGGATGAAAACTGAAATACAGAAAAGCCGGTGAAAAGTTCATTCTCAGCGTAACCGTACTCTGTGCTAGATATGAAGAGATGAAAGTGTTGTCATGTACCCAAATGTCAGCATGTTTACAGCTGCTTTACACTTGCACAATCTAGACAAGTCTGTAGTCTAGTCTAGTCAAGGCAGTGTTTAAAAGGAACACTAGAATTTCTTTTAAACAAGAAATTTTAATCAGAATTAACATATACATGCATGATCTTGTTATTATTTTTATTGTTCCCTCTTCATGTTTTGGATAAGGGATTTTTACTTTCTTATTTTGTTATTTCTTACCTTTCTTTTAATCCTTTTCCTTTTAATTCTTTGACTTCCTTCATTATTCTATTCCTTCTGCCGTACGTATAATTATTAGGTCCTGCTTCTGTTGTTATTCTTTTCAATATTTTAACAGTTTTCGGCGACTTTGGTCTTCACTTTAACTCCTTGATATTGGCCTCACATAAGAAATGAAAAAATTTGAGTTGTCTCTCACCATGCTGGTCCAACTCTGGTCTGGAAAGTAGAGAAAAAATACAAAGTAAAAGAACGAAAGGTAAGGAAATATAGAATAAAAGACGAAAAGATAAAAATAAAGTGAATAAAAGAATAAGAAAGAAAAGACCGTTACCCAAATCACGAAGGGAAAGGCGAAAAAAACCAACAATGGGCTAGCGAGGTGCAAATCTCTTTACTATTGGAGGAAGTCTATTTCCAGTAGTGACTGATAAAGAACTATCTTTTCGAACACTACTCTCTCACCTATCTCTTTCCCATCGAAGAATAATGAAAAAAAAATCGCATAGATACTATCTATATGTAAATATCACAGACTCCATCCATGGGTCCATTCATACTGTACTGCTCATCTCGAGCACTCTTCAATGAGAGGAAACAACAAAAGATTCGTTAATTCCTCCGAGGGTTGAAATGGATTCGCTTTAATAAATCCCAATACATCATTACCAAGCTTAATACCGGTAATACTTCTAGAAATATTATCCTTACATAGATTATTAAATCAAAATAATGATTGCAGATGAGAAGATTTTTTTTTAACGAGACGAGCAAAGCGAACACCTGTTTCTAAGTGATACGCTTGCCCATAACATGACGCTGGTTAAGATGGTATAATCATTACCACATTGCGGATACGTAAAGTGTTAAATATCGTTACCCCAGTAATTTCATTAGCCATCCCTTCAAACTGGTACACAGTAGTAGTTGTACTGTTTGTTAGCTGCAATAGAAGCTGCGGTGGTATCAGTAAAAGTCTTTTTTGTAGGATTTATTTTACTGTAGTTCTTTCGGTGAGGCCTATGTCCAGTAATGACCTGTCGCAGGCTGATGATGATGATGACTGATAGTAGATCTTTGTTAATAGGAGCTGCGGTGGTATCTACCTTGACGATCTGTAGCAAAAGAGACCTACTTCATTCCAAGATTTGACATATATTTTATGTCTTAAGTCTTATAAGTAGAAGGTTCCTATTGCTTTAGACCGTCTAGGTAATTACCACCGCAGTTCCTATTTCTACCGCCATATAGTAATGTTTACTGAAAGGTGCTATATGATGGTAAAATTACAAGTGTAACGACACAACACTTCATGTCTAAGCAACCATGGTTTCGACTTATTGTTTTAAAGTCCATTGCGATTATTCTTCCAGTAAGATACATACATAGTATTTTTTTTACGCTAACTCAGTTTTTTTTTTTTAATCGCGGGCCTAAAGTTAAGTAATAATTAATCGAGCATTAGGTATTGCCGATTGTGTATCGAAATGAAATCGCGGCTAGCCAAGCGTGCACCCGTACTTTACCAACTCTGCGATAAATCCTTTACTGCTGTGAAACGTCCGTTTCTTGAGAGGATTAACCAGTAAACTATCATCATCCATAAATACAATCTTCAAACTGAAGGTTGGAAAGTCGGAGAGAGAGAACTTTTCCGGTATTCAGCTATTGTATGGTATTTAAAACCGGTCCATTCGTCTATGTGGTTAAACCATTTCTTTCCCTGTCTGCCAGGAGAGAGTTTTCTGGGAATTTTGACTTCTGGAGTTCAACCTTGTGATCTTATAAAAGGATCCTCTTTACTGGTGTCCCAAACAGGCATCTTTTGTTTATGTAGGTGTATACTGCTAAACTGTATACATAATAAAATATCGTGCATTCTTCAACCAACCATAAGAACACATCAAGTTAAAGACGCACTGGACAGGATCCGATGGAAACTGATATATCTAGACAGCAATCCTAACGATGGCCACGATCTTTAGACCTCAGAGACCCACTCTATTGAGAGTTAACTTCCTTTGTATTAAATTCTAGATGATACCACAGCAGCTCCTATTGCAGCCGACAAACAGTACTGTGCTGACATTACTGTCATCCGGTTTGAAATATGGTGTAGACTAGTAAAATTACTGAGGTAACGAGACTTAACACCTTATACCTTAAGGAGACAAACGCAGTGTAAACCTGGCAAGCGTATTACTTACCATCATGTGAACATCTCTCCCGTCATCATTACATATTCATTATATAGACTTATGTAGCTTAAAAAAAATGCTGTTAGCTCTGAAACCTGACCTAAGATCCTCTTCGTGAACAACTCCAATTATGCTGTAACACTTTAAAGTTCCAAGTTGGTTCTTCACCACAACAAAGCCGTCCCTGAACGTAGGTAGTTAACCATCGGTACGATTATTAACAATTACCGAATTTACATTCCCGATTTGCGTAATGCGAATGATAAATCGACCAAACAAAATCGATTATTAATCGTTTTTAATTACAGTTCCTAATAATCGATTGCTTTACCGGGAATCGTTGAATAAATTACTGAGAACTGTTGTTCTTCATTAGTTCAACTAGTCGATATGCTAATGCGCTGTTCTTCCCGGCCGTCAGCTGGTGATGAATGCTTTCCTACTGACATTGCTGTGGAAAATTCCTCCTTTTCGTCATCATAGAGTCAACTTTGAACCTTACGTAATTCTTATTATACAACTCATCTCATTATCTAGCAATTTAAGCATATATAGCATCAGCAAACCATTTGGTTTCAAGTAATAGTATGGTAGATAACTGAATATATCTTAAAAATATTTTGTTATTTTCTTCTCTGTTACCCTGTTAAACTTAAAGATACTTAAATGATGATATTTAGAAGATTTATCACCCTTATCATACGATCAGAGCGCAGTACACTGGTGACGAATAAAGCCGATGAACTTGAATTATTTCCATCTTCTTAACTTATCCATTACTGGAGGTTGGCCGTCAGATTTATATCTTATTCGTCTTTAACATGTCTAAGAAAGTTTACACAAATTATTAACAGTAAATTAAGCTACTAAATTGTTATATATATCTTGCAGGATCTGTTAATATCAAAGGTGGAGCTGCTGAGCAATTTAAGTCTATCAGGGGATCGCAACTTGCAGACCAAGGACTGTCGGTGGCTGATACATGTAATAAACGGAAAGGATTGTAATGTTTGTTTAAACAATGCAAAATAATAATGAAAATCGTATGTTATATACAAAATTGAGCTCGATACTCATAAAGTTGGCGATCAAATCTCTGTAATAGATAAACGGTTGAAGACGAAAAAATACTTAGACATGATTAAAATAAAATCCGGCACATTACTACAAAATATCCGAACTAGTCGATTCGTTCGTAAACATAACTGAAATTTTAAAAAATAACTGAACAAGGACATGGAGTACAGCAGCAGCGGTTGCATCAGCCGCGTCCGGCAGGATATCGGCTCCTGCGTATATATACGCGGCGATTCAAATGGACGGTACACTTCGTCTGAAGATACATCAGCAACATGTTCACCTACATCGCAGTAAGTAGCCCTCATTAATATATCTACATATATATTATGATGCTATATCAATAAACAGTTATAAACATACCGACTTTATATATTATTAATCTGTTTATGAATGCTGTATCTATAACTAACCCTTTAGTATCATGAATAACGATATAGCCAGTAAGACAGAACCAACAATAAAAAATTACTAACCTACAGTATTGCCAACCTAATCAAGCTTTAATTTTAATTAATTTTAAGCGCTAATTATTATTTGTAATATTAATTCATTAGTACATCACCCAATCAGCCACATCGCCTATTATGTACAGACTTCCGTTGAGTATGTAACAGGGTTCACTTCAAATTCTTTATATCCTCGATTACATTATTGTTACCAAATATTACATTTGTCCAAAAAGGAAGTTGTGTTAAAACTATTGACTGACTATAACTGTAATTCAGTTAATCCTTTTATAATTTTAAATCTTGTTATAAGTTCCCCAGTTAAAGAAAGTAGTTATTTAGATGGTAAAGACTGGAAGAAAATTCCTGTTACGAGATTTTCTTAGAGGAAGGTATAACAGCTTTACTGCTAGAAGTTCCAATTACCTATTTAAAGAACTGTACAGTATAACCAATTTAGTACTTAGTTGATAATTTTGTTTTCAATTATCAAATCATATATATAGTTTTAAAAGAAAGTTAAAGGAGATCTTGTAAACAATTGATACCACAGTAAATTTAACCAATCTGTAGTTTCAATGTTAATATCAAATTGGAAATTTTAAAATTGTAAATATGACAATCGGCAAAGTATTCATTCGATTACATTATTCTTACCAAATATTACATTTGTCCAAAAAGAAAGTTGTGTTAAAACTATTGACTAACTATAACTGTAATTCGGTTAATCCTTTTATAATTTTTAATCTTGTTATAAGTTCCCCAGTTAAAGAAAGTAGTTATTTAGATGGTAAAGACTGGAAGAAAATTCCTGTTACGAGATTTTCTTAGAGGAAGGTATAACAGCTTTACTGCTAGAAGTTCCAATTACCTATTTAAAGAACTGTACAGTATAACCAATTTAGTACTTAGTTGATAATTTTGTTTTCAATTATCAAATCATATATATAGTTTTAAAAGAAAGTTAAAGGAGATCTTGTAAACAATTGATACCACAGTAAATTTAACCAATCTGTAGTTTCAATGTTAATATCAAATTGGAAATTTTAAAATTGTAAATATGAGAATCGGCAAAGTATATCTTTTATCAGCCGATAGATGTCCACTGGACTAATTCCCCAATAACATGGAGATTCGGGCTGACTCCCACCACGCAGCCCCAATTTGGGTTGGTGGGGAGCTAGAGCCTGGTTAGTTGATTAGTAGCACCTCGAGCAGGTGAGGATGGCTTGGGTCATGTGAGTTGTTTGTAGATCCTCTTATATCCTAAAAGTATACAATAATAATATATTAATCTTTTGAAATGTTACGAAAGATATACACTCTGGAATAAAATTTCGCTTGTGATTCCAGGCTACTTGTCTACTGGCTGTAGCCCATGCAGTACCCTCTGGCTACGGAGGATATGGTTCGTATCAATTTTTAATAACAAACACTAACATAATGCTTAATAATCATAACTTGGATCTCAGATTTTGTGCAAGTGGGTAGAATAAGCCGGTAGCGAAAGACCTATCCTTGGTAGATGTCTCTGACCAATTTTAGGATTCTTTGGGCTCATGTTAAATCTAACATAAAATGTAACATGGCAACATCATGGTAACTGATTACTAAGCTATTGAACTTAACTTGGTGCTATATTAAGATCTTCAGCCCCAAATTGTTAGGAATATTTTATTGATTAACTAGAAAGGTGAAGGATTCATCTTAATACAATATAATTTCACCATAAAAATATTGGCCCTTTGTCTCGTAGAAATCAAAACTGTGTATTTTATTACTTTGAACAGTAAGATTTGTATCTAATTATTAAGATATTTAATTAGCTATAATAATAACTTTACTATTGTTACCTCTTTTTTAGGACTATCGGCACCCATCCTCTCTGCCCCTATCTACACAGCGCCCGCGATCTCAACCGCCAACCTGATCAAAGCTCCCGTCATTCCTGTCATTAAAACTGTTTCAGCGCCAATCATTTCTGCTCCTATTGCACCCCTCATCACAGCTCCCATTCTTAAGACAGTCGCTACCCCGATAATTTCGACTGGACTCAGCGGGATCGGACTCAACAGCTACGGGCTCGGTGGCGCCGGACTCGGCGGCTGGGGCCTAGGTGGATACGGACAAGGAGGCTGGGGTCTCGGAGGCTTGGGACTGGGAGGATGGGGACTCGGTGGTAAACTCGGCGGCGGCGGCTGGGGCAAATATTAAACCGTGTCCATGGAATCATTCAGACGAAGTACCTGTTCAAATGTAATCATACTCCAGTCCCCATTCATTGGTCAGAGCACTTAATAAAGCAATCCAAAGAATACTTCACTCTTATCATTTTTATTCTTATTTTTTTTTGTGACAAAGTTACGAGACGGGCAAATTGTTCGCCTGATGGTAAGTGATACGTCTACCCACAACAACATTGAGCTGATAAAGATGGTATACACAGCACTAAATTGCATTCATCGATTTGAGAGATAAGGTTTTAAGATACCTCAGCAATTTTACTAGCATACAGCACCCTTCGAACTGTAACACAGTAATGTTTGCACATTACTATTTGATAGTAGAAGGAGGCTGCGGTAGTTCCTACCTAGACGGTCTCCTGCAACAGACATCTACCACCAACATCTTATTTCATATTCGTGACGAAGTTCCAAAGTTCCGAACTACTATTAATATAATACGTTTGTTTTAACCAAGCTGAATGAATTTAGGCTTGAATACGTGCAATATGTAGTTCCTTAGATATTAGTTTTGGGCCAAACTTTATTCACACAAAGGCAGCACTAGTGGAAGTTATTTAAGTTGTAAAGTTGTTGGCAGCTCGCACTTGCTTAAAATTAATCATAGCCTGTCTGGAGCAGAGTTTTGTGCATTCACCACGTCGTAGTCTCTAAACTCCAAATCCAGCAAACATATCCATTTAATTTTCATAATTATCAAGTTTAGTTCTGTAATCAGTGATTGTTGGTACATCTTCCATCATCAGCCAAAACACTACCACAGCCGGATATTGGCCTTCCCCAAATAATCTATAGATTTGGGCCGTCTCCCACCACGAGGTCTTAATACGGGTTGGTGGACAATCAGAGCCTTGTTTATTTTTTAGGTGAAATTGGCTTGGGTTCGTGAGTTGTTGTATGGGATTTCTTGCGCCTCTAAAAGTAAGATGTTTCTTCTGCTTTTACCATAGTCTTAGAGTGTAGAAACAAATTTAAAAAAATCTAAAAATATATATAATTGCTTATGGTCTTAATTATACAGAGTACAAATTCAGCAAATTACAAAATAATATCTGTCTGTATGTTAGCATTCAAACAAAAAAAGTCCTTATTTCTTTTTTTAATCAAAACCTTTATCCTAACCTTAAGGTAGAATGCGAAAGTTTACCTTTTTTATAAAGTCCGCATTTTTATACTTTTTGTATGAACAATGTTTTTAAATAATGAAAGGACGAGAATTCTTTTACTAAAAGAAAATGTTCGCTTTGTGTAACTAGATAATTATTAGACTATACATAATCTAGACTTCAGAGAACTCTTTGACATACAACCTGTGGTGAAACCAAAGATTGATAAAATAAGCACCAAATTAGTAGATATGAAATAAAATATGTAGGTAAATTAAATAAATAAAGTCAAAGAGAAACGGTAAACACGTAGTATCATTCTATACTGCGTAGTATCATTCTATACTATGTAGTATCATTCCACACTACTTAGTATCATTCTGTAATACCTAGTATAATTCTTTACTAAGTAGAATCATGCTGTACTACCTAATATCATTCTATACTATGTAATAACATTCTATACTACGTAGTATCATTCTATACTACCTAGTATCATTCTTTATTATCTAGTATCATTCTATACTAAGAAGTATATAGAATATAAAAGTATAAAGAAGTATACAGATTGATACTAGGTAGTAAAGAATAATTCTACTTAGTAAAGAATTATACTAGGTAGGTAGAATGTCTTCCACTCCGAAGCTACCGAGTTTGTTGTTATACCACAAACTAATTTCACGTGCTCTGACGGTGAAGGAGAACATCGTGAGGAAACCTACATATATTGATGACCATTCATCAGACTGCTATGTGGAATGGTGAAGGTCACTACATTATAACTGATAAAGTCGTCGTGTGGTTTATTGCATGATGACCACGACCCTAACTTAGAAGAGACTTAGAAAATTAGTAAAACTAAATAAAATAAGGTATTCAAGCGGACTTGATGCCAACAGGCATTCTCTACCAGCCAAATTTTGGAGAGGTGTTGTTGTGGTGGGTACTAAAAACCTATGGATAATATAAAATAATAAAAATCATGCATATAAATAAATAAATAAAACTGTTTTTGTGATGTTAAATTGAAGATATCAGCGTAGGTTTCGAATTAACATCCAGTGACTCCTAATATTTGGCACGAAGACGACATCGATGGTTCATGTGGACAAAAGACTTCTACTAAATTAATAATACCTTTATTTTCTTCATCGAAATGAGTTTTGTAAATGGCAACATCTGCTGATGGTACATTGGCATTAATACAAATGTCTCTCCCATCTACTTTCTGATTGCAGGTAACTTTATGCACGGTCAATAACATCGGAATGGAGTAAGTTGTGTCGTAAAGATCGCGATCAATTTAGTTTATCGCTTCCCAGTTAGAAGTTCGCTTGGAGAGCAGTTTCCCGCTTTACGTTGCTTTATCTAAATTACTATTACTACCGTTATTACTACTACTATTACCACAACTGCCACCACTACTATTACCTTTATTGTCTGGAAGAGGTCACTTTTAGCGCTAAGGTTGCAATTGTCTACACGTAGATTATAAGTTTAGTTAATTAGCTGTATCCAAAGGTCAGTAGGAAAGGGTTTATCTATCTATCTACTACTTGGTAGTAGAAACCGCTGTCACCGCTGCAACTACTGTTACTACTACTATACATATTTTAGAAAACTTACAGCTTACTGTTAAAATAAGGTTAATTAAGTCACAAAAATCCTATGGAAGTTTTCATATTTAGTTTCAGATAGGAATATAACATAAGGTAATATCATCATCAGCCGATTGATGTCCACTGCTGGACATAGGCTTTCCTAAATAGTGGAGAAATTAGTCCGTCTCTCACCAAGCTGGCCAAATTAGCTTAGTGAGGAGCCAAAGCCTCGTTTGTTGAACAGCAGTGTACACAATGAGCAGGTGAGATTGGCTTGGATTCCGTGAGGTAATGTGCGGAAACTCTTGCACCCCTTCTGATATATCTTTATGAAATTCAAATATGAAGACATTGTTCTTTCTTTCACACTCTTCGACAGCCAGAACAAAACTATATATTCGCTATATTTACCTTGGGAATCGAATCGATAACTTCCGTTTTATTATCTAGTTTTAAATTTATAAAATTTCATACGTATTTTTCTGTATACATATAAAAATAAAATATATGAACGATAATGTTGTACTTCCATACTAAGAGACAATGATGCTAGCAGGATCGATGTTCAGACCATAACCTATTTTAAAAGTGACCAAGTTCCATCGCAGTATGAAACCGCAGGAAAACTAAAAGTTCATTAATTGAAACTCAATTTACATGATAATCCAAAACCCAAAGGAATCTATGAAAATAAGTTCTCAGTCTCAAGTACTTTGCATATTTTTTTAATTTAAAGTAATCTTGGATTCTAATAGTTGCAGAAACTAAAACCTATTCTTGATATAGACAAGGATAAATTTACTTTTGACTTCTTGTAGGAGTTTGTACTAAACAATTCCATCCCCACGATTAGGTTAAAAGACATCCAAAGCTTTTTCTTCATGTATTAATTCTATAAAAACAGACATAAGGAACTTGTTTGTATTTTGGTAATAATAAGTTAATATATATAATAAATCAGACGATTGGATGGATTCATCAGGGATTGGAATGTCACCACGCTGACATAATGCGGTTTGATTGAGAGCCATAGCATCATTTGTTGATTAGCAGGCTGTACTGCGAGCAGGAAACGTTGTCTTGGGTCCCGTGAGTTGTTGTGTGGGACCCATTTCACCCTTCAAATGATAATGATGATGAATTATACCGAAATGATCAGTTCATCACCAAAATCGCCGAAGACCGGAACGAGTAGCGTTCCTTAGGAGATGCCTATGTCCATCAGTAGACTGCTGATTTTGTTGATGATGATCAGTTCATCTATTTTCTAAGTTAAACATCCTTAAAACAGTGGAGTGATCATTAAAAAAGTCTGACTTTTATTTGACTTTAATCAAGTACAAGAGAGCCGAGGAATTTAATTAGAAACTTAGAGATCAACCGACGTTCAGAGGGTGGTAAGAGGCGGAGGGTTAAGGGGGTAGAAGAAATTAAGTGGCGGTTTAATATAAAAGCATTCATATAAAATTTTTGTTATTTTAGCCAGCCATAAGTGCAAGTATGATAGTATATAAAGAATTTTTGGGGGTAAGATTAATAACCTTTATAACTTTTCCTTCAATGTACCAAAAAAATCAGCACGCCACCACACACCCATACATCTTCCTATGGCATTCTCTAACTATCGTCAAAATTCCTTTCTGCGGCGAGCTGGTTCCTTCATTAATAGTCATTATAAAATATCAACTTTAGACATATTCAATTCCTCAACTAATTAAAGACAAACTTTTTATCGAACCTTTTTCATTAGTGGCAACTATAAGAATTAAACTAAGTGAAACTATTCTTATTGTGATTTTGTAACTTTATTTCTGTCAGATTTCTTTTGTGTCTCTCTTTGTTCTGTTTGCGCTGTAATATTTGTCTAATATGTTTTATTTGTGAAGACCTTTTATTGGTAGGTGTTTCCTGAGAGCAATATATAGAAGGAACGAAATGACGATGTAACGCGAGTAATTGAAAATGAATATTATCGAATTCGGCCCGAATATCATCTTCTGAATCGGCATCTGTGTCGTCGACAATACTCAAAATATCTAAATGCGATTCTTCAAAATTATGCACCTGTTTCTCCATC
>DWLS01004531.1:0-13833 GCA_018246255.1 Pachliopta kotzebuea | reverse complement strand
TATTTAGACTTTATATAAAATAAACTTTTTCTTTAAACAAAAACTGTTTTCTTAAATTAAAATTTTGTAGATGTAAACATAACTGTTGTATGCGTAAATGTAAACAATAATGCTGAGAGTTTCGTGCTATCGGTGAAATAAAACTTGGTAAATCTGATTATTGCAGGATAGCCGAACAGAGCTTCTAATATCCGCAGCTATTTTTCCAATTTCCTTTCTCCGGCTTTGTTTTATTTCAACCGTTGTCATATGTGTTACGAGAAACTTTGATCTGGCCATCATTGCTGGTTTGACGTTCTCGAGTATATTTTTCTTCTTTTAATACTTAGACCATTTCTTTTAAACAATTAAATTTTATTGACAACTTCTTGTACACATCTCTATTTATAAAACTTTTTCTAACTACTATAACACATATTGACATTGACAATCAAAACATAGCAATACCAGATCGGCTAATAACAATATCTTAATTGTGGATGGGCCAAGAAGGCCAAGAGCCAAGAAAGTTGCTTAAAACCGATATACATAACTTATAATTCCGGAATGGAACCCAAGACTTCTGTGATCTTTTACAAACAGTTAACACTATTCCACAAAAATAGTTAAACTTTTATAAATTAATCAATTCAACAAATTACATTAGGTAGAAGTTGTTTTATTCTATGTAGATTTCATAACTTAAGATTTACTGCTTTTAAAATCGATTAACTTCTCATAATTCTACATTAAATAGTTTAATAAATAAACCTTTGAATAAACATAAAATAAATTAAAATTTCAATTTTTGATATCATGAAATTAAGAATAATATTAACTTAACTAACAATTTCGCTCAGAAATCTTAACGACTTTGTTTTCAAGCTGATACGTAGACGTCTGGAGACGTCATCTAATTAAGATTTTATTTCAGTTTGGAGCCACGATGTGTTTATCAGAAGACGAATATCGGGAGGTTCTGACTTTGGAAGTGGTTTTACTTTGTTCCGTTTCTTAACTTAAGTACAGGTAGGGATCTATCGGTTTGAATGATCGTTAATTGTACGAAAGAATAAGTTCGGAAGATTAAAAACATAATCCATATTTCGAAACTATTTCTTTCTTTATTAATAACGAAAAACTTAATGAATGATAAAGATATAGACATAAAAGATTGATTTGGCAACCGTCAACAATTCTGGTCTTTTCAGTTCTCTTCTATTATTTTCAGTTTTCATTTATAACTATGTTGTTTTTTCTAAAAAATTCACAGATTTCTCAATATTTATGTAAATTATGATTTATACTAAATAAAATTCGTTTTATTTTAAACTAACGTTTAGACGAAAACAGACGTTTTAATATATTATTGTTGTTTTTAATTTAAAAAGCAAACCAGAATTCGTGTAAAGATATCATTAGACATAATACACCCCGACCCAGTCGTTGCTTACCATTATATTATAACGGTTGGTCATTTACAAAAGAAAATGTTCTTAGCAAATGTACAAAATACCCCTGTAACGAAGGCTTTGTCACTGGAATATTACACCTATAAAAAAAACCGTTAAACATAATCGCGGAAAAAAGCAATTGGATTTCAGCTGCACGAGATCTAGCTAAATCAAATGTACAAAAGAATTCAATAAATAAAAGACTCCATCTGCATATGAATACTAAAAACCAGTGTTAACAATTTAAGTAAAAACAGCATTTCTGGTAATAATTTTTTATACATAAGCATTAAAAGAAATCCTTATCATTTGTTACCGATTTGACGTTAAGAAGTTTTATTGATAGAGGTCACCGGTTCAAAAGTTATGAATAAATTTGGATTCAACATAACAAAGAAGAAAGGAACTTAAATTTAGTAGTTAAGTTTCTAAGAATTAAAAATTTATTATTTTACTTTTTGAAGGTCACGAAGGAAGCTCCCGTTTAAACTTAGTTAAGGTGAAGAGAACTTAATTTATTGAGGTACCCGATAAGGTATTTCAACACTGAGGCTGTGAAAATTTAATGTGAAACCTTTTTAATTGAAAACATTTTACATGAATATCAATGTCATTAATGAAAGTAACAAAAATGTATTTAAGAATAAAAAAAAGTTACTTAACTCGAAGTATATTTACTTACTTACCTTTGACTAGATTTCAGTAATTGAAATAATTATTTACATAATTTCCACATCAATTTAACACAAGAATTTTTCATCGGTTGTTTGGCTGAAAATATTTACAAAGATATAAACTACTGTATATGTTACAATTAAAGAAATCCTTTTAACTCTTTCAAATGACCTTCATCATATAGTTAATTGAATTAATATAAAATTTTATAAGCTCACAGGACAAAGTAGAACTTATAATAATGTTACAGAGTTTCTTTCAGGTTAACGGCATTGATATTTCCGAGCACCGGATCGTAATTCAAGTAAGAAGTTTAGATAAGCTTTGCTGCCGTCTGCTAAGTCCGAACACCCGTATTTTCTATGGATTATCTAGTATCAACCTTGCCACACCGCTTTTTGGATAAAACTTATTTATTACATTTAAATATGCAAGTTACTCACATAAATATAAAAGTTTTCACCTCAACAGCTTTCACCTAAACTTATAGATAAAAGACATATAAACATTTAGTCAGTTGATATAAACTGAAATACCTTAGTTTTTTTTTTATTATATTTTACTCTATAATTAGTATAGATCCCTATAAAGTTATGGACCACATCGTAAAGAGATTTCCAAGTACAACAGCTTTTCAGCGTCAATCGCAAAGCTGCTTTTATCTAAGTGGTATAAATTATAACTACAATTGTAACTCCATCCTTTGACAGAATTCAGCACTAAATAAAGTGAAAAGTTTATGCTAAACACTTAAAAGAATTAATCAACTTAGTAGTTACAGAATATTTACATAAAATAATGCTATTTTAATTAAATGACCTCTCGCCAGTATTGAATTTTTTGATGTACATAAGCAATAAAGATTGCATTTTTCTTGCTGAGGCTTTTCAGGACTATTCAATACATTTGTGTATAAAAAACGTATATCAAAATAATAAGTGCTTGCTAAAGTGTTCAAAAAGTTCCAAAAGTACATATACACTTATTTTACTTAAAACTGAAATGGAGATGTTAACTGTACACGATATTAAAAAGTAGTATTTATTTTAAACAGGAAATTTAAGTGCAAGTTTTATCCTGAAATAAAATTAAAATAACTAGGCAAGGCAAAACGGATCTTGTGTTATAGTTTTCAGAGGTCATTTTCTGTTTGAGGTCTAGAATACTCTACTTTGATCGTAATTCAAGTCGGCAAAGTTGAGATAAGCAGCTCAACCAGTTGCTAAGTCTCAACGCCCGTACATTCAGTAGATTATCTTTTATCACTAGACTTGTTTATTGAGATCTTTATTAACGTATTCAGAAATGAAAACGGAATAATTAGTTATTTAGGAAGACAAAAAAATATACAATACCCGGTTTTTATTTTTGAGGAAGTAACGAAAGTAATATTTGAAATGTCTCTCTTATTCACTTACAATGTTCCGTACAATTTAAATAAAACTTTTAAAGTAATCTAACTTATTTAATGTTAACTTTGTCATACTTTATCAAAAGTCTATCCTTAGTTTAAAATGTAGTTAACCAACTCTTGGGATTTTAAGTTATTATTATATTGTTTGCGAACATTTTAAGACATGAAGTTAGTAATCTAAATGATGGCGAACGTTAAGAAATTTTGATTTTCAATACAAATGTTCAAACGGTGGATCTGATTTGACGGGCACTGGAGCTAGTAAATTAGCAAGGACTATAATATAGTAAACATAACCTTATATAGTGATCATTTCTTATGGATAAACGGAAGTATTACTAATCGTAACACAAACTGTTCCTGAAATAAAAGCATGTATGTTGATGAGAATTATCTCACCGGTTTCAGTGTACTATCATAAAGACCAACTAACTACCAAGGGTCAGTGAGTTTTTCAAAAAGAGGGGGTTAAGGTTCTTCCGGGGTCGGCAAAGCGCCGGTGGTGCATCTGGCGCTGCAGACATCCATAAGCTATAGTAACTGCTTACCATCATGCCATTTGCTTATTTGCCACTTTAGTGGTATAAAAAAAGTAAGTCTGTTCTAGTAGAGTAAGTAAACTAGCAGATATGAACGACAGTATTATCTGACAGAGGTTCTTCACCATATTCAACTTCTTTATCAGTAATCATTTTATTAAGTTGATGACAGATGTATATAACAATGTAGTAACTAAAAACACTGGTCTAAGAGCTGCCGTTTTTGTCATTGTTAATTTAGTTATATATGTATATTGATATTCAAATTTTGGCCAACTTCCGGTTGGTCGACCAGAATCGGAAGTACATAATTTTTTTTTTTTTTGACGAGGAACACTTGTACTCGAATAAAGACATGAAAAATATACACCATACTTGGTGACTTCTGGTCCCACTTCCGGTTGGCTGGTTATACCGGAAGTACATATAAATAGTAATTTTTATACGGGGAACTTATTTGTATAATGATAATATCAAAAATAGTGATGGTACTTAGTGACTTCCGGCACCACTTCCAGTTGGCCGACCGGAAGCGGATATTACTAAGAACCATCTCCATACCCACCTCAATATTAATGTCAAGTTTCATTTTGATCGCTCTAACTGTCAGGCCAGGACGCGACTATAACGAAATATACGGACACGCTTGCCTAAATCATAGTCAATACAAAATTGACGAAAATAGTATTGTAGAAAAAAATATTTAATATATTTATGAATAAGAGTAATATTTTTTTATTATTAATTGTTAAAAAGAACTTTTCATATTTTAAAACAACATCAAACAATCACTTCTTTGAATAATAATCACTTATCTAGTTATCTTACTACAGTCGCAAGTAATATGTAATTTTGCTTGCTTTATACGTTTAATAATAAACAAATTATTCATTTCCGTATTCATTTTCCTTATTCTATATAACCTTTATAGGAACCAGTAATCTAAATGGTGGAATAAAACAAAATTGGATGAGATCACAGTGTTATTATATATTGCAGTGATAATGTCGTGTATCATCATATAAAAAGACGCGTTAGAATGAGTATCACGTTACTTGGCAACGATTTCTGAAAACGATGGCTTCTTCTATGTTGTTAATTTTCCTGGTGGTGATGGTGGCTGTATCTGCTTCGTCTGTAGATGATCGTCCGTTTGGTATGTTTTTTAATTTGTTTGTAATTGTCCCGTTGTTACGAGCTAGTATGAATAAGATTAACGTAAGACCCTATTGTCATAGAAGACGACTAAAAGGATCTCCGGGTTCACAGGGTTTAAAGGCGGGACCGTCATTCCGTACTTACCCTAGATTAGATGATAAATACGAAATAGGTTCGTGTATTTTGTAATGAGGCTGAACACTTCGAAAACCCACTAAATATGACCACCGAAAGTACACATATAAAGTAATATATATAAAGAAAGTAGTACATACAATTTCCATATAAGCTTCTCTTCTCATCAGAAGCGGGGTATCTTATATAGATTCCTCCTTACCCTAAAACCAAATAGCAAGATATGACGGCGAGTAGTTTTTTGCTCCCAATCAATGGAGTAACAGTAATGTCGTGTTTAAAACATTGCAGTCTTCTTTCAGTTATAAATATAAGAGCCAGAATATTCTATACCAATGTTTCCAAATCTTCTTGGTTCTTGTCCCACTTTTGGGTTCAAATTTTTTGTGTCCTCTTCGGACCTTGTGATTCTTGTCCAACGCTCTCCAAAAACAACAAAAAAATATATTAGCAAACTTTTTAAAAAGCATCGGATTGCTCCCTTAATGAATGAATTGTCACTTCGTTATTATAATTTACTACCCAGCTTCATTGTCTCTTAACATCATGTAGAGAATAATATATAAAGATCTTTATCGTTTTATCAATGACTTTTACAGATTGTCCCGCTAATGAAGAATATTACAAATGTTCGCTGGCAGTGTGTTACAAGAATTGTAAAGATTTAAAGACAAATCCTCCATGTCCGTCAATAGCAGCTGGCTGTTACCAACCTGCCTGCGAGTGCATGAAAGGATATTTGAGAAATTCAAACGGCATTTGTGTACCATATGAAGACTGCTAAAGGTATGTAAAGCGAGCTCATTTTAATTATAACTTTGAAAATTAGATGTTTAATTTCCCTTGCATATATTCAGGAAGTATTTTAACTACTATTTATAAGAGCATACTGATATATGTTAAAAACAACAAACTTTTTGGATATGTGTGTACCAACTGGAACTTGAGTAATGTGGTACATAAATGGTCTAAACTTACACCTTGTGAATTTGTCTTGAGTTTCAGACTTTAGTTGTTTATCATGATTTATTATTTTAAACAACCTTCTCCTCTTATACTCCTCTTCCTTATAACTTTTCCAATATTGAATTAACACTGGTGGGAGGTCTCTGTTGGCGGAATCCGTCTAGGTAGGTACCACTAGATCTCCTATTTCTACCGCCAAACATGAATAGGCAAACATGACAATGTTCCAGTTTGAAGGGAGCTATAGTTAGTTAAATTATTGAGCTATTGTGACTTAACATTTCATGTCTCAACACGACGAGCACAACATTATGCTGTGTATATCATCTTACTTAGCGACATGTGGTTATGAGCAAATGTATAACTTACCATAAGATGAACGCCTTACTCATCTCGTCGGTTTGATGTCTTATATAGTATTTATATAAAGATCGATCTTACTACAATAATAAAATATTTTAGAGATTAAATTAATGTATTATAATTCGTCACACATAATGACGAAATTAAGTTGATACTAAAGATTCACTTAATATTCTTTCCAGATATCAAGCTAATAATTTGGATAATGGAATAGATTTTTAAGATATCTAACTAAATTCAAATGTAACTGTTATTAATAATTATGGTTCATAAATAAAGTTTTAAAATAATAATGACGTAAAATTATTATGAAAACAAGTAATATTATTCTGTACACCAGCGAATAAGGGTAAATTTGAAATAAACGAAATTGGATGGGTAACTGAAAAAAGTTTCATTTTAATTTTCAATGTAACTCCTGGGGAAAGGCGGAAAATTGTTTAGTACCAACCTTGATGTACTTTAACGATATTACTGTTGTAATAACTATGTAATTGCTTGTTTGGCATTATGGCTATCCGCTTGCGTATTACAACGGCGGTCCATGGTTCAATTTCGGAGCATCTTGTTTAGTTTGTTAGTCGATTGGGTTTTTAGATCCCATCACCAACTGAGAGGAGCGAGAGAAGTCCCTCATATTGTAAATCTGTAGCCGTAAGAGTATAGCTGTGTTACGACTGTTACCACATGTGACAACCTCTGACTCCATCTCTATGTTAATGAGAAGAAATATTAATAATTGTTACTAAAATTTTATCTATACTTTTTAAATTGAACATGGACTAATTGATATCATTTGTAATTGATTTGGCAACAATTGACATCTGTTAGTACAGTTAAGTAAGGAAAGAATATAAAAAAGTAATAATGTAAAACATGGTTAATAATTCACACATAAGTTTATCGCATGATGGAGCTGCAGGAAACTTTTTCATTTGATCGAAGTTGTGAACTACATCCCCCAGAGAGGTCGGGCTCCCAACGAAACTTCCACACTGGTGCATTAATAGCTAAGTTATAACAAAACTGCGATACTTGTATATATTTCGTCGTTATACTACGAAAATGGCGTCTGAGTAACTTTAAACCATTTTAACTTCACTATAAAACGAAGGATAAATAAGTTTGTCGCGTCAAATTAATGTTTTTGATGTGATTCTACTAAAAATGCTCTAACACAAATATGCGAGAATTGTTTACACTCTTCAGTAAACTATAAGCTATTGTATCTATCCCTTATCATTAACCATCTTTGACTAAAAATATATGCTACTACTTGCGTATATATCTTTACGTCTGTCGCGATTTATTTAAACGTTTTATAATTACCAGCAATTTTCCAGTTTTATTTTAAGTTAAGATAATTTAAATTACAAGGCTTCTTCTTATTAATATTATTATTAATTACATCTTAGTTAAGAAATTACGTAAAATTTATCTGTTGTGAAAAAAAGACAAGATTTCGCTAAATTCAGAGCGATTTTTTACATTTTTCTTCACAGCTCACAGTAGAAATAACAGTCAGAGCTTATTTCTATCTTACCCGGAGTAGTTAAGGTCGAGTTATATACGTTAACTTAATAATTAAACAAGATTAAACGCATGCCCTTTTACCAGCGAGGGGTCCGGACTTAACTATTCCCATACGGACAATACTAACGGAATAATATATAAACCCAGTTTAACAGCCCTTGGGTTGGAATTGCTTTGGAAATTATTTTATCTGTTCACACATTTAATTATTTAAATTATGTTATTGTATAATTGCGAAAAAATAAGAAAACCTACAGTTTATAAATATTTTCGAAAACTGTGGTAAATACTTCTAACCATGATTTAGACCTAATAAATGTGTTTCGGCTGTGAACATTAGAGCCAGGATATTCTAGTCGCACATGCTTCTACATCTGCGGCAGCACTCAAAACCAAGTGGTAGATAGGTTTTACCGATAGTAGATCTCTACTCTTGAACACTATCTAGGTTAGTACCTTCGCTGCTCCCATCACAGCTGATAAACAGTACTGTGCAAACGTTACCGTGTTCCAGTTTTAGACAGAGCAATTACTGGGGTAACGTTGCTTAATATCTAATAGTCTTAATCAGGCCAGCGCAATGTGGTGCTGTATGTTTCATCGCAACCAGCGTTAATATTGTGGGCAAGTGTATCACTCACCACCAGAAGAATGTGGCTTTCATCTCGTTGCTTAGTTAAATTAATTAAGCTAAAGAACATTGTAGTAATATTTTAAAAATCATCTCTCTCATATCGTAAATGTATAAATTAGTTCATGTTTACATAATATATAAATAAATCGTATAACCTGCGGCGGACAGATACGTTTTATTGCCCATAAAATACATCTGTCTCTCAATTAAAGCGAACGTCAGATACAAGCGTACATTTTGTTAATGTTTCATTGCGAATATTTATCGTTTACATACTAATTAATGTCTTATTACAGACGAAGGAATCGTTCATAAATTAATGTAAACAGCTCACAATTCGTGTGATAAATTTATCGGTTTCCTCATATTTTGCCTGACAGTTGAAAGTTTTAACATTAAAAAATTAAATGTTCATAAATCTGGAAGGGTTCAAAGAGAGCTTTGTAAATGGGAACCTGTAATGAAACGGGAACTCCTCGTTTAAAGAATATAAACTTCAATTCCCTGCGGCCTAAAATCATCTTGCGTGTAAACGAAAAACGGGGAAATAATCCACAGCGCAGGTTGAAATATTAACGAGGCAATTTCAACTGCTTGGACGTAACCAGCGACTGCTTATGAATATCGCATACCGCGGCGGGCCCGGTGCTGTACACCAAATAAACACGAAAAAAACTGCTCCACTGAAACACCGCAGAAAGTTTTCGAATTTTATACCCATTGCACGGTTAAACAAAATTCCGCAGCTACGGCACTGAAAAACTGTACCTTCAATTCCCTTCATAACCTCACTAAGTTTTTAATATAGAGAAAATATAAAATAAAAGCAAAAAAAAAATGCCAATTCATTATTATGTAATGTGGTTTAAGGGGTCCCACACAACATACCAGTCCCATACCAACCTCAACTGTTTGCGGTGCACCTTGGTGATCAACAAACAAGGCTCTGGCTTCTCACCAACCCGCATTGGACCAGGATGGTGGCTGATGGCCCAAATCCCTTTGTTATGGGGAGGCTTATATCCATCAGTGGACCTCTATCAGCTGGTGATGATAATTATGTCTTGTAAAAAAGTAAAAATATATTTAGGAACTAGAAACAGTATTGTTTTTCGGAATATCTAACTTTATTATAAAAATCACATATTTTCAGTAAAATTTAGTTAATGAAAAAATTGGCCCAAATCGAAATCATTATTGTTAAAAGTACTGACCTTGAAATTTAGTTTATTAAATTCACGTTAATACATATATTTTGATGTGGGTAAATAATTTTAACATAAACATATTAATTACGTTATTACTTCAGTTTTAATATAGTAACGAAATATAAAATAACACAGTTCATTACGTTAGTTTTTGTCTCTTTGACCATTTAGTGATTTGTTTAACTAATGTTGATCTTTTGGGACAATCTTTCACCCATATTTGAATGAATGATATACCAAGCACCCGAATAGTCCTAAGCAAACAGAATTACAACCAGACAAGTGGATGTAAATATACTATATCCAATCCTCTCTAACTACTCTACAAATATTATAATTTTGTGTTATTCATAAACTACGTTACCACTATTTGTATACACTATGATCATCGTATGTTCAAATATCGCGTATCATATTTTATCATTAATAGAAAGTCTGTACTGTTCAGGAAGACAATTTATTCAATAAGAATATGATAATTTTTTAATTTTCAACCATCACATCCAGGTGTTGTCACAATTTTCGCTGAAACAAATATTTTGTTATTACTTTAATTATCATATTTCAAATTACTTGAATACTATATATTATAATATATGTATTTTTATTAGACGATAGCACATAAAATCATGTAACTGCTTGTTTTTGGAATTTTCTAAATTTACATTTATCGCAGCAAACCACGAGAATATAGCAAACATTCACTTATCATCGAAATATAATTATTTCAAACTGCTGAGTAACTTTTTGCATAGTTTTCAAAAAAGAAACAAAGGGCTGACTTTAAGCTAAAAATTTAAATTAATTTTCATTATTTAATAAAATTGCGGAAACACAACACACAAATACAAGTACAGTACTTGGCACTTTATAAGAAATATCATGACAAATACGGAGATGCCCAAGCAAATGTTAGTTACCTATTTTTCTTTAAAATAATTATAAATATAAATCACTTACGGCACTCATTCACCGGAACGCAAATCTTATTCTTGTCCCTGTAAGTATTAGGTTTGCAAACGCATTTTGGTTGGCAATTCAAAACCAGAGTATTGCATGTAACCTTCTTCTTGCCGGCGTCTTCGCAGTTTTCTTGTAAGCATGCCGACGGACAGCAATCCCAGACTTCGTTAGGTCTTGTACATTCGACAGGAGCTTGAAGGAACATGAAAATTAATAAATCAAGAGGCACTCCATGAAAATGCCTTTGATTACAATATTAAAATTATCTACGGTTGATAGTAATTCAAATATGCAATATGAAATCAATATCTATTGTCCGCGTGATAAATGAAAATGGGACTAAGAAGAGTCGCTAAAAATAAACTAAGGTCAACAGTGAAGACTTACGATGGTGAGAATCCATATTCTAAATCATTGTCTTAAATAAACTAATTTTGTGCTATATTTCGTTACATTGTGTTATATCGATACATGTTCCCTTAGTTATTAAAAAATAAAGAAGTAATTGTCTTTCCACAAAAAGTTAACGTCCTTTGATCGAATTTGACACCTTTCCACGAAATTTTGATTAACTGTATAATCACTAAGTTCAAAAGATTTTCTCATCTCCTGATGATGCACGCAGTTTTGTATATATTTGGTTATAATATTGATTGAGTAATAAATACTATAATATTTTAAAACTACACACAAAATGTATTTTATAGTTTATAAGTAATAATTGAAAGAGCTTACGACATTCAGATGTAACGATACATTGGTCATCGTTTATACTTTTCTTTCTGTGGTTTAATCTGCAACCACAACCAGAAGGACACCGGGCTGGTGGTGAACAGGAGTAATTTGTTGGTGAATCATCAACTGGACAATAATTATACGGACACATATTGTTACAGCTCAAGAATGTTCCATTATTACCACACGGATTTCCGCCTAAAAAAATAACATATAAACCAAATTAACTTAAAAAAGAAATGTAACAGTTACATAGATGGCTAGAGATAGCTAAAACGAAATCTTCATGTTTTTTGTGTTTTGATAATTCTAATATTTAACGTAAGTTATCAAATTAATCAAAGACTATGAAGTCGGCGAAAATCAGTCTCAATTTCAACTATTACTAATCATTATTTTCTTTGCAATACCAATTTTGTCGCATGAAATACAAAAATGGCATGCCTAATACTTACAGAATTAACTTTTATAGAAAAATTGTTATCAAAAACAAACCTGGACAACTTTCTGGTTGAACACATAAACCATTTATTTTCGATAATATAAATCCATCTTTACATTTGCAGCCGACGTCTAAGCATTTCATTTTACAGGGTCGCTCGTTAGGGGAACTACACGTTGACGGACACGGCGGCGGGCATTCAGTTACATGAGCATTTGGATCACCGTTGCACGACAGATTTACTGAAACAATTAGTTGTATTTTTACTGAATTTAAAAAAAGGGATTCACCTGGTCCTCATTGGCAGATCAAATCTATAAAGTGTTAACAAGGATATATTCACATCAACACATTACTTCATAACAATTTATTTGACCCGTTTCACACCTCTGTAAATTTAAAAAAGACATTAACCAACTATAAATAACAATCTCATACCATTTATGTTAATCGAAGATATTCGTTAAGAAGTTCTTTATTTGTATATTAAATAAATAAAGATTAAAAATGGAGACCTTCCTTACACACAATGGAAAATTTTTTTCATGACTATAAATTAGATGTTATCATTCCTTTTAAAATGTAGTCAAAAGTAAATAACTATTGCCGTGGAAAAGTAGTAAGGCAATAATAATGAATTATCAATACTTACAGGGACAACTTTCAACTTTTACACATTCACCGTCTTTGTCTGAAAGTACAAATCCTGGACGGCATTTACAACCCTTAATGTTTTTGGATGAAGTTTGATAAGGGCAGTTTTTGGGATTTGGTTCAGCACAAGTAGACCTGCATTCGTATGGAACATCGCAGGTTTCTTTTGAAACTAAAATTTAAAGCTACTGATTACAGCTTGTTATATAAAACATAAACGCTTGTTGCCTTAAGTTACATCGCTCTTAAGAAAAGAAAACAGTTACATTAGTATATTTTACTTTTGCGTATACAATTAAACAATTTTGAGTGAATTCTCTGCCTACTTACAACATTCTGATGCCGGAACGCAAATTCTAGATTCATTCCGATAGAAGCCTTTTTTGCAAGCACACCGCGGCTGACAATTTGTTAGTGACGGCCTACAGGCAGTGTTCGTAATTTTGAGATCATTACAATTTTCTTTTAGACACGACGTAGGACAAGTGTTCCATTCCTCGTTAGGACGTGTACATTTCACTGGAGCTAAAGAGTGAAGAGAAAATAAATAAAGTAAATTTCAAATGTAGTTAAAGTAAGACACAAAAATTATTTATTAGTTAAATAAGTATTCTTATAAGAAACTATTCTGTACAAAGATGTAAAATTAATTGAGAAAATGTTACAGAATTCTTAAAGCCATTATATCCATCTACTGTAGCCCTTTTTTGACTGTTTGTGCGCGTCTTTATTCAGAATGCACCGATATATACGTAGTACATTAAACTAGACCTTGTAAGTTACACGTTATACACAAGACAAAAAGTCAAGCTTAATACCAAAAGGCAATCTATCTTAAATCAAGAACCAATAGAGCTTTTATTAAACTTAATAGAGATTATAAAAATAATAAATAAGTAAAAAGCAGAACTGAAAAGTTTATCAGCACTTTTTTTTTTTTTTTTGGGGGGGAAAATGCCCTGTGTGTTATAAACATCTCCG
>DWLS01004530.1:0-13833 GCA_018246255.1 Pachliopta kotzebuea | reverse complement strand
GACAAAATCCTCTCGATAAAATAAAAGGTAGGTATATGTAAAAAAAACTTAAATATTAAACGCTCCGAGTAGCGAAATACGCTAGTGTTCCGAACGCGGTGCACACAGCAACTGATAAGAAGAATTCTTTTAATGAGGTCTATATATAGCAGTAGAGTCTATTGATTGATGATGAAGTAATCCGTAAAAGGACCAAGATCACAGTTATAGTCTTCGGAGTCTACTGAAGTGGAGATGACGTAGTGACATCCGTCGCAGATCAAAGCTGGAGTAGTAAAATTACTGCGGTAACGAGACTAAATATATATCTCAAGGCGAGTATAATGTAGTGCTGTATATACCATGGTAACTAACCACATTGTTATGTTCAAGCGTATCACTTACTATCAAGTGAACGCTTTACTCATCTCATCATATAAGAAAAGATCAAGTAATAGTATATAGTAACTTGTTTCTACTGTCATATATTGATGTGGAAACCTTACTGTGTTCCGGTGTGAAGGGTGCTGTATAGTAATAAAATTACTGGGGTAACGAGACTTAATATATATCTCAAGGCGAGTATAATGTAGTGCTGTATATATTATGGTAACTAACCACATTGTTATGGGTAAGTGTATCACTTAATATCAAGTGAACCCTTTGCTTGTTAATATGATAAATTAAATCGATTCTTTATACCAGAGAGTAAAAGCTTTAAAAATAGCGCCTTTTTAAGTATAAGTCGTAATTCTACTCGTCTTAAGCCACCCCCATGACCCAAACTGTTCCTGGATTTGGGCCAAATTCCGATTTGTGTTACCCGGGGCGTGCCAAGTGGATTTATGCGTTAAGCGACATTAATAATAATTTAAACTACCAGTTGTTAACTGCGAGTAAATAAATATTAACCCGGTAATTATTTACTGCTGGTCTACTGCGGGTTTACTTTTGGCCCAAAATTTCTAATGATCTTAAGTATTATAGAATACCATCATCAACAATTTTAACCTATATTCTCCTATCAATTAAGTTATTTACAAACTTTACTGTCTTACTATCAAATACTCCGGAGGTAGTAAGGTTTAAATTCCATACCTGTCTGTAATAATGTAGTATTGCTAGTAAACACTACGCTATATTATATCCACCAATTTACTGCCGAGCTGATGATTTCTATACATTATGTTTACGTCCGCTATAGCAAATAAAATGTCTCGTTACCACAGTAATTTTACTACTGATAGTTCTAAGTAGGTATTACCGCAGTTCCTATCTCAACCGAAAAATAGTACTTTGCAAATATTACTGTGTTTAGATTTTGAATGTTCTCTATAACAGCATATGAGACGTTAAGTCTCGTTACCCCAGTAATTTTACTGCTGATAGTTCTAGATAGGTATTACTGCAGCTCATATCGCAGCTGGCAAATAGTACTATGCAAATATTACTGTGTTATATTTGGAACGTTCGCTGTAATGGCATATGGGATATTAAGTCCCGTTACCCCAGTAATTTTACTGCTGCTAGTTCCAGGTAGGTATTATCGCAGTTCCCATCACAGCCGACAAATAGTACTGTGCAAATATTACTGTGTTTAGATTTGAAATGTTCGCTGTAATGGCATATGAGATATTAAGTCTCGTTACCAAAGTAATTTTACTGCTGATAGTTACTTGGTAGGTATGCTCGTAAAGCATCCGACAAACAGTACTGTTTCGGTTTGAAAGATGTATAGTAGTAAAATTACTGGGGTAACGAGTATCAACACCTTACGTCTTAAGATATACTATGTGGTGATGTGTATACCATCTTCACCAGCTGATGGTATAGGCAAGCGTATTACCATCAGGTGAAAAAGGTACAGCTAACTACAGGTCTTTGTATCTCTGTATATAAAATCAAGTGTCTTCTGTTTGTCTCCTCATCAAACCAGAATTACTTGATCGATTCTGATGATTTTAGTCATCAAAGTAGACCTTATATTAAAGAAGGTTTTTGTCATCTCAATTGAATCAAAAAGGTTTTATGTCCACAGATAAAAAAATAAACAGTACATAGAGTTACTATGGATGCGATCAACCGTTTACAATCATCGGCGAAAGTTTTTGATCATGGAAGATACCGTCCAGAAGATAAATGTCCAATCTTCATGACAACTGAAGAATAGGTACCACATTATTCCTGCAGTAGGAAACTTACCAACACCAAGTAAACTTGACCACAAACAAAGCCATATCCAGGTATATAAATGTATGTGACGAAGAGCATTTCTTTTAGATGCCTTTCGACCGCCGAGCTAATATTAACACTAAATTCACCTGCTGTTTAACTATACCTATTTCAATCAAAACCTTATACATTTGATATGAATATATATAAAATAACATAAAATTCATAAAATTATGTTCCTAATTAAAGCTACAAAAGTCGTGATACTACAGAAAGCAAATATTTCATGCGGAAATAATTATAGATTGAATTTTGTGGGATCAATTTGACTGGTATGGTAAATCTAGTGTTAAAATATACATTCTTCTTTGTGCTTGAATTTATTATATAAAAACCTGGTGAAAAGAATATTTGAATACAGTAAAAGCTTTATATTTTCATATCAATATAACTTATCTGTTGTAACTTGTGTCTGAAAAAGGGGAATGGTATTGTGATGAAACCGCTTTGTGTGTGATTGCTGTGAGTATACGCGGCGGTGACGTCATTGCGTTTTTGAATAAACCAAAGGCACCGCAAAAAGTTTTTGAATAAACAAATCATAGTTGCGCGGACAGACGCTGGAAGCGGTACGCGGCCATCGAGTACGATAACTATATATATAGTCGATCAGCTGATTAGCTTCCACTGGACATACTCCTTCAATAATGAGGAGATTTGGACCGTCTTCCACCACGCTGGCCTAATTGGAATCATTGCGGAGCAAGAGCCTGGTTATTTCATTAGCAGGGTGTACTACGAGTAGATGCGGTTTCTTTACAGCCACGCAATTTGATACATGGCTTAAAATATTTGATATTAGTTGTTATATTAACTGCATATTAATTGAAAAATTCATTGGTTCAGGCCGGATTCGAACCCGATACCTTCGGCGTGGAAGGCAGGCGTTCAAATTTAGCTATCGTGACTCACCAGTAGATGAAGATTGTGTGATTTTATATGAGGAATCCCTTATCTATATATACATGTATAGTATATACCATTTTTATATATATATTCAGTTAGTCTGTTTGTTCAACATTACTTCAACCACAGTCATACTAATTATAATGAGATAGCTGTTACTTAAGACCTGGGTAGGTACCACCGCAGCTCCTATTCCTACCGCCAAATAATAATATGCAAACATTACTGTGTTCCAGTTTGAAGGATCCTTTATTCTAATGAGATTACTGGGGTAATGAGACTTAAAATCTTACGTCTCAAGACGACTGTGGGTATGATTTTAACCACCTCTGCGATGTCGATGATAGACATAGGCCTCTCTCAATAATGAATGGATGCCTGAAAGAAGAGAAAGAAATGCAGTATATAAAAGAATGGAAAGTAGATAAATGCAGAATGAAAGTATCGAATAGTTAGTAAAAAGGAAAGAGAATAAAGATTAAAAGAGAAAGATAAAGTAAACAAGGAATCTTACCCAAACCACGAAGAGGAATGTATGAAAATAAAAGAGATTTGAGTCGTCTCCCACCATGCTGGTTAAATGTGGGTTGGTGGGGAGCCAGACCCTCGTTTTTTGATTGGGTGCACCACGATCAGGTGAGTTTGGCTTGGATCCCGTGAATTGTTTCATGGAACCTCTTACATCCATATAACTTGACAGTAACAATCGAAAAATCAGTTCAGCTATTTTACATCTAGTAAATACTTTCCTGTTCCTGGTCTCACAAAGTATTAGCATTGTAATTAAATAGTATTAATACTAATTGATGATGATGATGATGATGATGATTAAAATAAAAGTATACGGCGAATCGCCAATTTAATGGCCACACGCGAAGCCTAATAAAGTGGGTCGCGCAAACAATGTTTCCGCTAAAACGACGGATTTTAACCGGTATTTCTACAGGTCTGGTTTTGCAGGTCTAGACTAGTTCAGCGAGTTTTTATGAGTTCTAAAATAAACTAGACAATTAATTTTTTCTTTATTTATTTAAACTTCATTGAAACACCTAAAATTAGGGAGCAATAGGCGGACTTAATGCCTTTGCATTCTCTACTAGTCAACTTAGAAATTAGGAGATGATGTGGTTAGTGAAGTGTGACTTTAAAAGTGGTATCTACATGTACTTACTTATCTTACTAATATTTTCTCTTTTTTGGCGTGCGTCCGTGCATAATGGGATGTCGCTAAGCCATACATACATATACATACAATACTACATATTAATTCATTATCTTTTCTTTAATATTACTATGAGGCTGTAGTCTATGAAGTGTTCTCACTCGGAATATACTTTATTATATATGTACTAGTATATTATATTTCTGTTGGTAAGTACCTTAAGGGGTCCATTATAACATCTCACGGGATCCAGGCTAACGATAACCAGCTGACGATGATGATGTTATAACTATAGTAAATATATTAAGTTATAATAAATCGGTTCATGCAAATGAGAAAGGTCTATTCTTCTTCTTCTAAATCATACTTCCTCATGACTGAAGATCATGATCACCGACGACTTTCTTGTCAGTTATAATGGAGTGGTGTTGCCATTGCCTTCATTACACATACCAGACTTACCGCGGATTGTCATCACATAGATATATGTTTCCTCACGATGATCTCCTTCATCGTCAGAGCACGTGATATTAGTTGGTGTTATACTAACTGCAGTTAAATTGAATAATTCATTGGTGGAAGTCGGATTCGAACCGAGTACCTCCGGAGTGAAAGGCGTTCAAACCACTATGCTATCGACCACCACATCGACTTTCATCCTTAGAGAAAGTTCTATACATATATAAAAATCATCCTCTCATCGATCTAATAGTTTCGATTATCAGCGATTTCCAACAATTTATCACATCCATTTATAGATCACATGTAGTAAATAAAATATACTTAAGCGTAGTAAGATCGTCTGGCTGTCAGGAGTGAGGGGGGAGAGGGCTGGCCCCCAGCCAAATTAAATGTAGGTCACGCTTAGCTTAAGATGCCTTGCGTTTGAAATTTGACGTCGCATTAAAACAGGCTCATTGGTTTAGTACTAAATGTTAGTAATATATATATATAGTAATATAACAGTAAAAACATGTTGAAGGTTCTACTGAATAATCAATTATTTTTTTATTCATCGTAGCAATTAGACAAGCAATACCTGATAGTAAGTACATAGCACCACATTGTTGCCTTGAGAGACATAATGTTATGTATCGTTACTCCAGTAATTTAACTAGAATACATTAGTCTACTAAGATATAAGCTTTCCCCAATAGTAGACGATTTTTTTTAACGTTCCCCTTCGTATTTTGGGTACGGGTTTTGCTTTTGCGTTGTTTTCTTTTATATTTCTTTCTTTCTATATCTTTCCCTTCTCTCCTTCCACACTACATTTTCCTTTCTTATTCTCTTTGCTCTCTCAGACATCACGACAAGAACCGCCTCATTTTTACATTACATTTGTTTTTCCTTTTTCTTATCTTATCTTATTTTACGAGTCCTCCAAACTAGGTAGGTAAGAAAACATTACTTTACAAAGCCGATAATTTTGAACTATAGAGGTTATTTGGACATATTATTAACTTCTAAATAATATACGTTATAGTAAGAGCAATATATTTTCCAAGAGCAAAGGGTAATAGGGTAAGACGAATGCATAGGTTATCAGATTTTGTAATCCCCTGAGCTGCCCCGACGTCTGGATCTATTTACGATAACAACATTTGTATGAGTTTTACTATCTTTGTGTACATACGCCTGTACTTAAGTAAGTAAATTAAATTTAAGTTGTATATGTACATACATAATAGCATATTTTGTAAGAAATATATTAACTATATAATATTAAATTATATTTAATAATAAAACCCATACAACAAACCACGGGACTTAAGCCAACCTCACCTACTCGTGCACCTAAACAACAAACGAGGCTCTGGCTTTCTAACTATCTACATTGGGCCATCGTGGTGGGATACGACCCAAATCCCACCATTATAAAGGGAGGCGTATATCAAACAATGGATTTGTATCAGATGATGATGATGATGAAATAAATTTTATGAATCAAGTTTTTTTTAAGCGACGATTTTCGTTCGTCCGTTTGACGTTCCTTCGACCATCAGACACATTTCCATCGAAAAAAAGTTGTTAAATGTTTGAACAAATTACTAATTAAACTTTACCATCTGTTTTTAACCGACTTAATAAAAGAGGTTTTTAATACGAAGCATGTCATCTTAGTACAGAATCTTTTTCTTAGAATGGAAAAGGATTTAGTAGTAACTTCAAATTACTGTAGAGACTTTACATATTAATATATTACTCGACTAAACGAACAAGACCTTTGCCTAATGGTATGTAATACCATAACTTTTTGCTGGTTAAGATGGTATACCCAACACCCCATTGCACATCGCTCTGAGACATTCAGCGTCAAGTCTCGTTACCCCAGTAACTTCACTATCATACAGCATCCCTATTACCTACACAGTTACTTTTAAATTAGAAAGCTAATAAAGCACTAGCATAGATCTGTTCAAATTACATACTAATCTATGTAAATTTTGTATAAGTACCAAGTCTAATCACTTAATATCACACTTATCTAAGGCTGATGAATACAATCTCAAGTTAATTTTAAAGCGGCACTTGAACGCGGTTAAGTTAACTTCCTTTTGTTCTCCGAAGGGCTCGGCCTCCAACTAAGGATTAACAATGTTAACCGACACAATAAAGTAATATATATAAATATACCACCAGTGGGGATGGGGATTTAATACCAGCTTACGTAGATGTATGATGAAGTGAATTTATAATAAATACCATTGTCAACTGGAACAATTGGTATAAAATTTACAACCTTTATAAAAGACATTCTATCCTAATAGTGGTGGGATTTGGTATATGTACCACTACGCTGGCGTAAAGCAGGTTAGTTGGTTAGTACCTCGTTTGTTGAGTTAACCACAAGCAGGTCTGGTTGGTTTGGGTTCCATATGTGTCTTATGGGACCCTTTACATCCCCTCAAAGAGAAGCGGACTAAGAGGCAACAACTTCAGGTAAAGCTTCAACCTGTCTACGTCATCCCACATTCCATGAGTGATGATTAAAGCAATTACTCCAGAAGTAAGGATAGGTTATAGCCCATATCCTGAATACTATTATACAATAACTACTCATAATTAGTGGATCTACTAATTTACTGGTGGTAGATTTCTATTGCCAGAGACTGTCTAAGTAGATATCGCCACAGCTCCTATTGCAGCCGACATACAGTAATGTATAAACCTTATTGTGTTCCGGTTTGAATGATGCTGTATTGTTGTATAAAATTACTGTGGTAATGAGACTTAATTACTTAATATATACTTAATTTATTTAATTTTTACTTATTTATTTAAATATTTTTATTAATATTTGTATTGTATTTATTAATTTTATTGTAGATACATATATATTTATAGCACAAGGGAATCATTATTTTGGTATAATGACATTTCATTCTGCACGGACGCTTGCCAGGAAATGGAAGATAATATGATAAATAAATAGATATTTTTCTGATCAATACATAGTTTAGTTTATTTAATAAAAAAATAATATTTATCCGAGTACTATTTATTGTCGTCTAGATTTTTATTTATTTATACGTATTTGTATGTACCTGTATATTTTTATTTATTTTTATTAAACATTGTACTACTCATATATACAATTTTTTTTACCTTCATGATGTGGGTAAGAGCTTTGATTTTTATTCATTCTCTCTACTCTAAATTTCTTTTATTATCTTTTCCTGTGTCTCGCTTTTATTCATTATTATTTTCTACTCTTTTATCCATTGCACATTGTTCTTATTCCTCTTCCGTGCCTCCGCTCAGTCTAAATTCACATTTCTACCTTAATATCTTATTTTATAATATCTTATAATGTCTTTCATCTCCTGTATTTTCTAAGTTAGGTTAGCTGGTAGAAAGCTAAAAGTGAGTTATTCTCGCCTGTACAATTTAATTTCCATGTAATCAACATTCGCTTTTACTTTTATGTACAGTAGTAGAATAAAGAAAACCTATAAATCTTAGATAAAAATTTAAATTCTATGAGTGCATACGATCGAGCCTTCAATAGATTTCCCAATGCCCTGTAGTTTAAGTTCCAATGGCTTGCTATTTAATTTGGATAGGCGCCAATTACGACTGGCAACGGCCAAGTCTCCTAAAGGAGTGGAATCTATTGCTGCAGCAAACTTAATTCCTTGGCCATTACTCCAATCGTTATCATTGATGTAAAAGACTAAATTTTATTGATTTTTTTTTTAAATGAGCTTTTGATGAAAGTAAAAGATAGTAATAAATAAACTGACGAATGATGAAGTTGATGCATTCGGCCGCTACCGCGAAAGCTTCATCGGACCCTGAGTTGAAAAAAGATATATAATATAAGGAAGAGGAAAAAGCTGAGAAGAGAGGATTTGGGGACAGAGGAAAAGGTTTTTTTTAATTGGACGGACGGAAACTAATATGTGGAATGGAGAAGACAATGGCAAAACCACTCTATTATAACTGACGATGAAGTCATCGTGTGGAATACGACAAGACTACCCCAGTGATGAGGAAATACGACTTAGAAGTACAATATATTTCATTGTTGTTATTTCTATTGATTACTGTAGTACATATCTTTATATAATATTTCATATACTTATTATCTTGTTTATATATTTGTAAACAAAGCTCTTCCTCCTCACATCAGAACAATGTAGTTTTGAAATTATTGTATTAAACGAGTAAAAAGAACACTTTTTCAGGCTGCGACAGAAGAATAAAAATCCTTAAACTGTAGTTAGGGATAAAGCGTTAGCTTTGCGAAGGGCTAGGCTAAATCTTCTTAATCTTACAATTTATTGCCGAGCGGTATGAACGGATCTAGATAACTGGAACGAAATCACATTTAACATCCTCTTTCACTTCCTAGATAATAAGTTTAATAACAATTAAAAAAGAATTAATGATAGATGCTTCATCACGGTCTGCTGGAGACTGTCTAAATGGCTAAATTAAAAGCTAACGACGCAGCTCCTTATTCTACCGCCAAATAGTAATGAGAAATCTCACTGTGTTCCAGTTTGAAAGGTGCTGTATGCTAGTAAATTACTTGGGTAACGATACTTAACAATTAGTTTGAAGGATTCAAGCGCAATGTGTTGCTATATACCATCTTAACCAGCGTCATGTTATGGGAAAGGGTATCACTTAAAATCAGGTGAATGCCTTGCTCATCTCTTCGTTATCTACTTAAATTTATTTTGAATGAAATTTCTTGACTCTGTATAATCATATTAGTGTAGAAAAGTAGTGTTTATGTAAGTTGTAAAATGTAAACTAAAAAAATCACAACTATGTAATTAAAGAAACTATATACTTAAATTATGACATAGTGTTATTATACTATAGACTATTTTCTTACTACTATACTATATTGTGTATTAGGAGACTGCTTCTGAAAATAAAGACAGACGATAGTACTAATGACAGCTTTGATGGTGGCGCGGAAAAAAATCATATTTTTAAAACGTTTTATCAGTATTATTTGTTCTTCATTATAATAATACAGCTAAATGAAATGATAGTTTACGTTAAATTATAAAAAAAAAGCCAGCAATGAAACACAAAATAAAGAACAGCCAATGCTCGGGGTCAATGACCGCACGGCAGCGCCAGGCCCGAGGCCGTATGTAATAAAGTTCAAATTGAAACCAAATACATCTCGAGGTAGATTTGTGCGATGGCTAGCTGCCGGCTTTGTGTTTCATTGCTGGTTTATTTTTTAGTAAATTAACGATTTTTTTTTTTTATGAAACTATCGTTTCATTTAGCTGTATTAACATAATGAAGGGCAAATAATACTAATAAAACGTTTTAAAATATGATTTTTTTCAGGTGCCTCCATCAAAACTGTCATTAGTACTATCGTTTATCTTTATTTTCAGAAGCAGTCTCCTAATACACAGTATAGTATAGTAGTAAGAAAATAGGCTATAGTATAAAAATACTATATCCTTATTTAAGTTTTTTTTTTAAATACACAGTGAAGCATAAATAAAGCTAATAAAATATATTTTTTTTCATGTTAGTTTTTCTTCCATGCCACCACCAAAGGTGTTATTAGTACTATCCTTTGTCTTCGTTTCGTTTCTCCTTTTTTTTGTTGCGGATGAAATGGTCAAAAGATATCCAGATTTGATGAAACTTTTTACTTGATGGTAAGTGATAAGTTTCATAACAATGTAGCGCTAGTTAAAATAGTAAAGCACCATTGTTCTCGTCAGCTTGAGACGTAGACTCGTTGCCCCAGTAATTTAACTAGCATACAGCATTCTTCAAACTGTAACACAGTAATGTTTGCTTATTACTTTTCGGTGGTAGAAACAGGAGCAGCGGTGGTATCTACATAAATGGATTCCGGTAAAAAAGACCTTTATTTTGTCGAGGGAAAATCTTCTAAAGATACTTCTTGGGGGAAGTCAGGGTTATGTGGGATTTATACCGAATAAAACCCCATCAATGTTCATCCTCAATGTATTGCGGAAGGCCTAGGGATCTCCTACGGAACTCACCTCGGAAGCGGTTTCCTAATACACAGTATACTTACTTAAAGACTACAAAATTTAATGCATCATCTTTTCCTCATTAAGTATATTATTGCTGATTAAATACTAAGCAACTTAAATCTTAAGTAATCTTTATAATACTTTCTCTACAAATCTTCTCATACATAAATTACTTAATTTTGATACTTAAAATTTTGAAATGTATTCGTAACAATTACTGCTGTCAAAGTGAGATTGAATTCACTTAGAAAATTTTTGACAGGCGAATGACGTTAACAAGGGTCATATTGTCCATGATGATTATTAACTGTTTAGTTAAAATATTACTGTATAGTTCATAACTTTATTAAATGGCCTATATAAAAAAAAATTTGCGAGGCACATGATGGTAAGTGATACACCTGACTATAAAAGTACAGCACCACATTGCGTATCGCTTTTAACGTTAAGTATCGTTACCCCAGTAATTTCACTAGCAGACACCACCTTTTAAACTACAAGACAGTAATATTTATAAAGTTCTATTTGCCAGCAATAGGAACTGAGTGGTACTTTTTTTGTCTCTGTGGGAATCTTCTAAAGATTCCCTGCCTCTGATGAGAAGTCAAGGTTATATGGGATTTTTACTCACTAAAACTCCTGCGGTGGTCATCTTCAGTTCATTGCGGAAGGCTTAAGGATCTCTTATAGAACTCACCTGTAGCTCCTGTAGTAATGAGCACATCCCAGTGGGAGCTGTTATCATCCCCAGCATAAACAGTGTACTACTACATGGTACAAGACTACTTGACATTTGTCATCCGCCTCTGGCTGACTTAATATATAGAGCTTACCTTAGTCCTATTCTTGATAGCCCGAGACTATAAGAATAAGAAATTGATACCCTTTTTTTTTCACGGACGAAATCTTCAAAAGATAGCGTGGATTTGTACCTACTAAAACCTTCTCAGTGGTCAACCTCACTGCATTGCTAAAAGTTCCGTGATCTAAAGAACTCACCGAAAGGATTACGTTGTCACAAGTACTAATTTGACTTATAAAAATCATAAATCAAATTAGGTGATTCATTGCGAAGATAACGCAAAAGCGCAATAAAGATGCGAAAAAGAGGAAGAAGAATAGACACATGTTTTCCTCGAGGGATGGGTGTGGGGTAGAAAAGAATATTTCCTTAACGTAGAGCTTGGTAAATCTACTTAATCTAACGCAGAATTTATTACCGCAACGTTGCTCGGGCGGAACTCGGATAACTATAACAAAGTAATTTAACATAACGTTCGGGGCGTTAAGGCGATGGGGAAACTAATAACAATCCCGACCGAGACCTGCCCACTTTGTTGTTACTAACAAAATCATAATTTCCATTCTATTCTACTCCTCTTTCATAATATCAATTCTATCATCATCACTAAACACTGGAAGCAAACTCTACTTAACAGAGAATAGAGAAGAAACGTGGGCCATTTCAATTGCATTAAACTACGGGTTTATATCTGTATAATTGCGAGTTTTTTGGTTAAGCTAGTGAAATTACTATGGTAACGAGATATAACGCCTTGTCTTAAGGGGAAAAGTGTAATGTGGTGCTGTGTATACCATCTTGACCAGCGTCGTATTGTTATTGCTATGATATTACTAATCATCAGGTAAACACCTAGCGCCTTCGTCCTACAATTAAAAGTTCAGAAAGATTACTATCTTCTTCGTCTCTTCTATATTTCTCTCTTTCATCACTTAACACCAGGTGGGATCGTAGTCAAGCATTAAGCTCAAAAATCTTGGTCAAAAAAAATGTACTTCTTCTTCTTCATCAGCGGATATACGTCTGCTAGTGAATTAGTCTTCGCCAATAGATGAATGGGTTGGGGAATTTTCTCACCACACTGGTCCAATACAGGTCGGTACACGAAATAGGAACTTGGTGACTTACTGATGGTGACGAGCATAATGATATGCAGTATTGTTTCGGCTACAGTATTCACCATCGAGTAGATATTAGTCTGATGGTATCAATGGTTAAATAATGCACCTGATGTACCAAAACAATGACTACCGTCAGTATCCCCATCGATTATATTAAAATTCTCACTGAAAGTCCTCAGGGACTGATGAAGATAAACGATTTGGAATCTTCAACTCCTCCGCTGCAGTCTTCTGATGCTGTACAAGATTAATCGATTCTCCACATATCGAAAAGATTTAATATAGAATAGATAGATGACAAATAGTGTCCAGAATTACTTAAGATAACTTAGACCCTTATATGTAATTTATAATCACAAACATCTTTTTTTTATTCTACTAAGCAATTAGACGAGCAAGGCGTTCACCTGATGGCAAATATAACATGATCCTAGTTAAGATGGTATACACAACACAACTTTTTGGCCGTCGCCTTAACACGTGTTACCCCAGTAATTTCACCAGCATACAGCACCATTCAAACCGGAACACAGTAATATTTGCTTATTACTATCGAGCAATAGAACAGCTGGTACTTAGACGATCTGTTGCTTCAGTTTTTACTCACACATGGTTTATGTTTGAGGTATTTACTATTACTTTATTTATAGTTAATTCACTACATTATAATGTGAGCAGTAAAGGATTTATATATCTATTTATTTATCTATCTATCTATACTATGTAGGAACTGTTTTGATACTTATTAAAGGACTGTTAATCTTTCTAAAGTTTATATGGAAGCGAATATAAGATTTTTTTTATAAAGCAGTAAGAAAAAAAAAGATTTTCATTATCTTAACCGATTACTTATAAGATTATATTATATTATATTACACAAAGGAAAACAGATAATGGCTCGATTTCCTCCGTCCATTCTTAGGGGTTTTATTAATCGATCGTAAGGCTTGCTGCTGTAAGAAAGCTCGGTTGGGGGTAGTATTAAAATATTATTACTTAGCAACAGGCGTCCTAGGTCACAAAAGATCTAATAACTGGGATCCATTAAATTCTTATATATAATATATATTCTTTTTTTTTTTTTTTTTTTTTTTTTTTTTTTTTTTTTTGGGGGTTTTTTGGGGGGGGGTTTTGGGG